>JAKSZP010008074.1:0-148403 GCA_022478985.1 Massospora cicadina | reverse complement strand
AGTTTTACTGTCTAACTGGCCTAATGAATTATTATCAAATAATCTAGTCTTAAATAAAGACTATTTTATCATATATTCATTTAATTTGTATCTTAATTCGTTTTTGGAGATTGTCAACAAGCTGGGATCTCAGGATCCACAGCTTGCAATTTTGCCTGCCTCAGATGAAGTTCCTGATTATGGGGGAAAATCCAGCCCATAATTGGCCATAAGTCAGAGCCATTTGAGAGAGGATGCTTAGTGTGTTTCCAAATGGTTCTTAATTTGTAAGCGATTAGCAAAATCAAAAATTCATCACCTGAACTTCAGCCCAATTTAGTGTGCAGTTTAATTAAACAAATCAGTGATCCTCAAATTTTGACAGTCTTTATGAGATACTATGTCAGCCCAGACGCATTCTCTTCCTTTCTTTCATGTTGCCAATACACTAGTAAGTTGTTGGTTAATTTTTTTGTTTAAAAACCCACTTTCTTTAATATCAATCCATAATAGTTGGCTTTTAGCTCATTAATTTTCTTCTATTGTCCATAATGCCCCACAATTATCCTAACAAAAATTAGATTTAGTCTTATACAAACAAGAAGAAAGTAGTGACGCTGCTTAGTTAGGCTAGTTGTCTTTAAATTTCACATTGTGTCATTCAAAGAACATCAGCTGGTGGTGGAGACCATGATGCACAAATGGATGAAGATATGGCTCAGTTTGTGCAACTCATACTGCAGTGATCAGGAGGGAAGCTAAGCTATGCAAATGCACTAACCAAGTTAACTTGAATAAAACGTTCCCAATCATATCGCCCTCCAGGCTGTAGTGTTTTGTAAAGTAAAGCGAAAACAGTTTAGGCTATTTTGTCTGAATGGATCTGGTAATTTGTATCATCAGGAACCAGAAGGCTAAAGGTCATAGTACCCTACTACGCCAGCAACTCCATGGGGCGATGGAACCCTGGTTGAGGATATTCCTATCCCCAATTTCCCCAATTATTTTGAGGAAGATGCAAAATATGAGTTTGAGGAGCTCACTTTTGGTGCGAGCTACACTTGCATTGATGAGGCAAAAACCTCTCTTTTTTTTTGAGGCTAACTATCCCCAGACCTGCCAGCGTGTCAAGTCTTTCACTTGTATGCTAGCTCTCATCACTTTCGCTGAGCATCAACTTGCTCAATACGTTGAGGCGATGGATATTGCTGGCCTCATAAATGAAGAAAACCCACAGCTATACCTCCTTATGCCCAATGTTGCTGATGCTCCCACCCTAATGCTGTCCGCCATGGTCCGCCAGCTAAAGCTGGCGCCATACAAAAGTTTCCACAAAGCCTCCTCGCCTGCTGATATGGCTTCTTAGGCTGATAACTTAGGGGCTATATTAAAAAATTTAAATATTTTGATAATCCCTTTGTTTGGCCCATTTTCTAATAAAGATGCGTAGCAGCTCCCCCTTTTGGGTTAGGCACCACTAGTGCTAAAAAGGCTAAAGGTCATAGTGCAGTTTTTGTTAATCCCTCATGTTTTAATTAAAAACCTTTCAGGTTGTAGTGGACCCATCTAATCACGCTTCTATTTTTCTTCAGTTGGGTTTATCACTCTAATGTAATTATTCTTTGTTGGGAAGGTATGTCTTCACCTGATAACCTTGGAAGGACACATGGCAGAAAGAATCAGTTTTGGGTTTTTTAGAAATTTTTCCTGGTCATTAAAAGGCTATATGGTTATTAATTAAATTAGCTTCAGCAAGCATCCTAGTGGAATGAATTGTCAAGAAGGAATATGCACTTTGGCTATAACTTAAACTCAGAATGATAGGGTAAGATGTACTTTTTTTACTTATACATTGAATATTTATATGCTGATGAGGAATGTGTTCTCATTTGAGGGTATCAATCCTTGTAATTGGCAAGATGTTCCTTAATCTTGAGGGAACATTGTGCTTGATTCATGACTGGATGGATCCTTTGTAATTATGGAGTTCTGGATTTTATTATATACTTTGTATCTTTAAAGATGTTGGACAGATCAATGGATTCATCTGGCGGTCATTTAAATTGATCATCATCTGCCTCATCTAAATGTTAATTTTCCAAATTGAATTGAACTCATTCTCTAACACCCCTCTTGGGACTCTATGGTTCTTTATTATGTGAAGACCTGGTAATGCAATTTTATAACTGTCCAGGCCTCCCACAAAAATCAAAAATGGGCTTCTGCTTGCATTACTTGTTAGGTACAGCCCTGACTGTTCAGAAAAAGGTCATATCCTTCTTCCAGCATACTTCTGGCCCATTGTCCCCAGTATCTCTAATTTTAATGTAAAGCTTCACCCCTTTGTTGGGATTTTAACCAGAATATGCTCTTTACAACATATTTCAAAACTATTGTTCTATTTAGTCAGCCAAAAAAAATTTATTTACCTAATTTTGATGCTTTAAGACAACCATATGGGAAGCTCAAAACTAGCTCTGATATTAATTGATTAACCAATAATAATTAGTTTAATGATTAGACTTGCTAACTTAGTTGGGCTTAATTGCTGATTGCTATTATATTTATTTGCAGGCACAATTGAAGTTATTTATAGCTTTTTGAAGCAAGTTCCAGTCAATACCTTAACAAATGCTACCAGTAAAGCCTGATTTATTGTACTTATAGCAATTGATGCGATAATGATGATAGGTGAGTAGTAAGTCCTGAGAAGCACCTTATGCATCTCAACAGGGAGAAACATCCCTTCAAAACCAAGAAGGGGCAAAAAAGTTAGCTCACCCCCTCACCAGCCATCTAATATATCCCATTTTGTTGATCAGAGGTGGGTGACACCTTACCTTGAAGATTATTCCTTTTCCCCTCTTCACATCTTCAAGAAATTGGTGGAGAAGATAAATGGGGTGAGTCATGAGATGGTGGCCAAAAGCCCTTATAAAAGCAAGGTTGCGCATCCATGCTTGCCAGAAAAAAATCTACCTGGGTTGAATCCTATTAATAAGAACAAGTCAACGAGGGACGAGTTTGAATCATTCAAATTGACATTGGACTTAAGGCCCTCTAACTTCTTTCCTCACAGCCAGAGAAGGCAAGCACACCCTAATAGGTTCGAGCATTCTAGCTTCATATGGATTGGAATTGAACTACCAGTACCTTCCCAAGCCTTGGGTGCAACCTGACTGCCATCTCACAAATCTTAGCTAGCTCACCAGACAAACTTGCACCACAAAAATATTAGTAAAAAAATCTTATATCAATCCATCCAGTCAGGATGGATATAAATCAACGCTGGTAGCAATTTAATGTGTTGATATGCCATTGCTCTATTTAGAAGTTGTTCTAATGCTACATACCCTTTTTTTTATTCTCCACATAGTTAGCTTACAATACAGTAAGCCACAACATGTGCTGCTATCGCTCCATTTTTCCTTTTTTACATTACCTTAGTTTTTATCAAGTAATAATATTAAAAATTTAAAAAAATAATATTAAAAATTCAATTTATTAATTAAGTTGAGAAATTTTCAGGGTTAATTGGCAGCTATGATATTATATTTCAAAAAGTGCCTGGCTAGTGTTAATAATTTCAATATTTACCATGAATCAAAAGTATGGATGGCTGTGCACTTAGTATTCTAGCTAAATATTTGGGTGGTGACTAATCTTAAGTGGCATTACAGTCTTATTATCATCTTTATCAATGAAATAATGGAGTCACCCATATTCTTGTCTTTCGCCTCCCTCCTTTATAAGTTGGGTATGGATTGTATTTATCCCATAAACATACTGTTTAACCCTGGATTATGTTTTTGTGATAACGTACCTCATTCTTTTAAATAAAGCCTCTGTGCTGAGGTTTGCAGTTATTTCCTGCCAGATAACTTTGACATATACCCTCATTCCAAGCGTAAAAGTGAGCAGTTCATATGTCTCCCCAAAGTATGTTCATCCTCAATGGGTCATAAGCGTGGGTAAGTTGTTTGTTCCAGCTCCTGTTCCACTCTCCTATAGGGCCGCAGTAATGTGCTCTGGTGGGTTATCCCTTCTGTTGAATATGACGCCTCTGGGAACCAGATGGTCCTGAATCCGACGGTGACTTTGTTGTCTTCAGTACAACAAGCATAGTTTGAGGTAACCCATATAGCAGGAGTAATGGTTACTCCCTTAAAGCTAGTCCAATATATATTTTAATGGCTACCCCCTCCCCACAAGTTAATACCTAGGAAGTTGCAAAAAAACATGATCACGCTTTCTTTTTGCCACCTAAATTCAGTTAGAATCTCATATGGTTTTTGTCAAGGATCTTCTGGATAAATAGCAACTGATATTTTTGTGAGCTTGAAGGTGTCTCAGGATCTATATCTGGATCTTAGTGTAGGTTCTTTTGTATTGGGAGCTTCTTCAGCCCTATGACATGTTATGCATTGAGGCATCCTGTCCCATTCTATTTGCATAACTTTGACTTCTGTGACCAGTTCAACGCAATGCCAGGTTTTTTGTTTCCAATCATTTTTGGGTAGGTTGTTGACGTCACCAACAGGCAATTATCAGCTTTGAGGCCAAAATCATATCATTTGAAAATCCTCTTAGGTGCATGTTCCGCTCATTCATACATTTACCCTGCTAGGAGCGGTGAGTTCTGTTTCTGCAAACTCACTATCCTACTGATTTACCGCACAATTTCCCTTAGAAAATTGTATTATAAAGACAATTTTAAGAAAAAGCTAAGTAACTTCATCCTAACTATGGATATGATATGGTCTTCCATTTTACAGTAGATTTAATCAATATTTACTGCTCTCTGTATTCCTGTGAGGAGCAAGAAAATAAGGCCCTGGATGTGTGGTTAGTTTCCATGCTTCATAAAGGGTGGGTGTTTTACAAATCCTACCCCCATCGCTTCCCCATTACACTCACTCAAAACGCTGATGATACTTTGCACCCTTTCAAAGAATAAGGCCATTTTAATAGTATTTCATTTCAAGAACACTATCCACTTTCCCTGTAAAAAATTATCAGTTAGGCGATTGCCAAATCCTGGTTGCTCTCTAAGTTTTCCCTTGTGAACGCCTTCAATCAAATTGCATAGCAGAAGATCAGGAGTAGCTTATGGCCATTCATACTAGAAAGGATATTTTTCGAGCTCTGCATAATGCCTTTTGATCTCAAGAACGCGCCTGCCACATTTCAGCATATGATTGATGACGTTCTAGGCGACCTTCACCTCAACTTTGCGGTGGCATATACTTACAATATCTTGGTGCGCTCTTCACCCCCAAAGAGCATGAAAAGGACTAGGAGGCGGTGCTGGCTGCACTGAAGAAGACAGATCTATATTTGAAGACATTAAAGTGCGAGTTTTTCAGAGATGAGGTCACCTTCCAGTGTAACCTGGTCTTGAAGGGTGAGTGTTGGATTTTTTCCCATATTCCCAGCCTGCTAGATTACCTGGTGTCGCTAGGGAAAAATTCCCTAAGGCGAAGTGAATCAGAAATTGGTTGGCCCATATTTCAGAGGAACTACGTTATGGGGATTTTGGGATATTAGCCTGGTCACATCTGTTGGAGATCAATCCAGGTGAATACCCAATATCTCATTTGGGTGGAGTGGCTAAGAAAATAGGTGCATCTGATAGCGATTAACTACCAGGTGTACTGATTGGGATTGGTCAGGTTTCATCACTGACTGATTGGGATTGAATAGTGAGTTATGAGGCGAGTGATGCCACCTGCAACTAGCAAATTGATCAGTTGGTGAAGTGACCTTCCATAATGGGTAAAAAGTCCCATTACCTAAGCAGGTTGCTAGCCAATTATGGTTGGTTATCTTGGATCGAGAGGAAAATGTTAGGGACACATTTCTGACTCTTTCCATTTTTGGTTCAAGGATGTCCAATAGTGGAATCCTATCCAGGATGGAAAGAACCATCGCTGCTGAGATGAGGAAGGGTGATAAAACTGCAACGGCTGCCATTTCATTAAAGAGGTGTCAACTGAGGGTTAGATAGCCTAATCCCCTTCTATATAATTCCCTAGGATTCACTATAATTAAAACATTGAAAAACACAGACATTAAAACAGTATTATTAGTTTTATTAATAATATTGTAGATTCAGTGTATAGTTAGACTATCAGCATCCAGTTTGAAGTTCCATCTCAAGGATATTATTGCAGAAGGCAATAATTGGAAGACACTCAGAGAGAAGAGTAGAGATCCAAGAGGGGATATAGAGACAAAGGGAACCACAATTCAGGGATAGCTGCTTACTGTGTGTTAGGCCAAAAGAGACTGTCATCAAAAGACCTTAACGAAGATTAGGTGGACAGTAATACAGGGAACAAATCCCTACAAGTATGACTTGGAGTATTTAATCAGAAGTACTGGATAAAGCGTTGGGCCTGATAATAGTTCTAACTCAACTACAGATAATAATCTCTATAATATTATCAGATAATATATTTTATACAACGCAAGGTGCACAAGGAAATTGAACCTGCGCAGTAAAAATGTTACTGGGTTGATGATCAATAATTAACCAAGAGTAATTTTACAAGTTGGTGCTTACTACAGGAGTAGTTGATTAAAGAATCTATTAATAATGTCGTATAAAGAAGTAATGCGCAAATTGTGGACTGAGATTGCCACAGTGAATCAGAATGCCTTAAACTCAGCGGACCATTGGGAGTTCACGGCTTTTAATAGTGAGTCACCAAGGTGGAGGAAGGAGTAGAAAACGTAGCCAACTTTGGGAATGAGTTACTCAGCTAAGTAAACTTGTTAAAGAGGTAAGAAGGAGACCTCGTCTGATAGGTCCTATTCCTGAAAATGGTGTAAAAAGCGGATTGCATTCATTTGAGAAAGTTCGGTGTGGATATTGAGAAATTAATGAAAGAAGTAGAGGACTTGAAAGCCCACAGATGTGCATGTGAGCCCAATATGGCCAGTGATGCTGAAGAGAGAAGTCCTCGTATAATACTTGGGAAGATGAATACCCCAAGAAATATGCTGCCCGCCTATAATGCTATTTTGGAGATGATGCCTGAAGTCACTCCACAAGTTAACCGAGTAGCTGAACCAAGAGAATCATCCCAAAATGACTCAGAGAATTTAGAGCAACACCAAAATTGCTGACATTCCATAAGAATAACACACCAGCATTTTTCTGACTGTTTGACATGACTATGAATGGATATGGGGATCGTCAAAAGGCGTTGACAATCATGAACTGTTTGGACACAGACTGCCAGAACCTAGTGTTACCCCACTTGGAGGGGGACAGCTGGTCATATGCTGAGGCTAAGGCTATAATGAAGGAGTTTGGGAGTCCAACCAGCATGTCAAAATGCAAGTAAGAATTTATGGAAATTTAAAGCCTTAAAGACGAGTCTCTTGATAGCTTCGCGGATCAATTTTACCAGGAGTCACAAATCCTGGCTGGAGTGAAAGTGTTAGATGAATTTGATGTGAAAATCGCTTTGCAAGCGGCCCTTCAGCCCTATCAAAATTTGCACCAGATGATGTCTTCCATGTTCACAACAGAAATTACTACCTCACAAATGGTAGATAACCTGAAGATTTTGGGAGCAACGCTTGCTGCCCCAAATAGAAGCTTCAAGTCTAATCTGGTCTGAAATCTGAATCCCACAAAGGGAAGCAAAGGAGCAAAAGAGGCTTTTAACCAAACTGTGCCAGGAAATAAGCCCAAAGAATTTATATAGTTAAATAAGAAAGAGAAGGTTTGCTTCCAGTGTGGCGGGAAAGGACACTTTGCCGCACACTGAAAAAATCTGAAGGATCAAATTAATGTGGTCCAGGTCAAAGAGACAGCAGCCGCCAAAGATTTGGGAAAAGGTCCCACTGCCTAGAAAAGGAACAGTCTAGAGCGGCGGAGAAACCTGTTCCTCCTGATATCATGAATGAAGCGATAGACATTAGCAATCTTTTTGTAGAAGACGAGCAGAATCAGCTATACCAAGTGGTCAACATGGATATAAATGCCGTGACCAGAGCTGGGGCAAAGAAGATTGACCCCGAGATAGATCAGGAAGCTGCCCGGCTGTACGCCCAACAACTGGCAGAGAAGATTCAGACCACCAAGAATCCTGATGAGTTATCAGACGTTCGTTTAGATGGGGCCATTCTGTTGATCCCCCTAGGCTCGATAAAGGAATCATTTACTGAATTATTGGCGCAGATTATTCATACCCTAGATTCGTCTAATAACATTGCAATTCACTCAGTAAATACTATATTACAATACTCTGAGTGTACATATATAGATATTCAGGTGAATTGAGTGAGGGTGAGGGCGTTTGTTGACTGTGGAGCGCCCATTAATATTGTGTCAACCAAGCTGGTGAAGAGGATGAAGATCTCCCCAGACTTGGAACACAAGAAATAATACGGAACAGCTGGGCTGAACACCACTGTTTCCTGTGGAGCATATAGTGCGCTGCTACTACAATTCAGGTCCTTGGTTGTATCCATGCCAGCGATAGTTTTGGAGAGCCAAAACTAAGATATCCTGATTGGAACGGAGTTTCTGCGGAAGTATGGAGTTAAATGTAACTTTGAGGATAATACGTTGACCATCCTGGGTCAGACTTTACCATTGGTATACCAGAATGACGGTGAAATTCTGTTGAATTGGAGAAACAACTTCATTAATTTGATATACAATGACTGCATTGTACCAATTCAATATCAATTATTTGGTAGGAAGCAACGAGAGATGTCAGCGGAAATCCTAGAAAACTGGGAAATTCCCTTAAGGATCAAGAAGGAAAGGACTATACCGGCTGGATCGCAGATGATAGTTGACACAGGGTTGACTTTGGAGATTCCAGAGCTTTTGTATAGAGAAGTCGGAAGCCCCTGGAAGAAGTCCAGAGTGGAGCCATGGGTTCTCCTGGGATAATAATGCTGGGCCATGGAGAAATACAAGTTCTTCTGGAAAATTTGAGCAAAAAACTGATGAATATCAAGAGGAATCAAATAATCACATTTAGTCATTTAATCCCAATGGCAGAAATGAGACAGTTTTAGGATTTTGGTCTCTCAAAAATGGGATTTCTGGCTGGGGCGGCCAAAAGCAACAGCCTATTGGTTGATAGGGAGCAGCTCGCAGATCTTCCAGAAGGGCAGAAGGAGGAAGTGCTTGAATTATTCAAGAAATATCGGTAATTGTTTGCTCAGGATGACCATGATTTGGGATGTTCATAAGATGTAATTCACAAGGTTGACACTGGGGAAAATCTACCGATAAGGATGAGACCAATCCAAAGATTGAAAGCCGCTGAAGCAGTAGTGGAATATGAGATCAGCAAACTAGTGAAGCAGGGCTTCTAGTTTCATCGTCAAGTCCCTGGGCAAGTCTGATTCTGATTGTAAAGAAGAAGGATGGATCAAATTAGGTAGTGATTGACTATTGGAGGCTGAACAAAATTACAAAGAAGGATTTGTATCCCCTACTGAGGATTGATGACATGCTGGATCGATTAGAAGAAGCTAAGTACTTCTCCATGATGGACCTAATTTTGGGATACTGGCAGATTGACTTGCCAGAAGAAGACCAAGAAAAATGTGCAATTATTACCGCACAGGGGTTATACCAGCCGACGAGGATGCCCCAGGGTCTTTAAATGCACCTGTGACATTTCAGAGGGCCATGAACGCAATATTAAGCGTCCTGAAGTTCTCGTGCGTCCTGGTATATCTGGACAATATCAATGTGTTCAGAAGAACGTTTACTGATCACCTCCATCACTTGGAAGAAGCTTTTAAGAGACTGTCTGCGGCTAACCTGAAGATCAAGCCAAGGAAGTGCCACTTCTTTAAGAAAGAGTTGGAGTACTTGGGATTTGTGATTAACACAAATGGATTGTAGCTGCAAACCCAGAAGATAGCAGCTATAGAGCGCATGGCTGGCCTAAAGAGTGTCCAAGACATCCAAGTATCCTTGGTATGGTAGGATAATACAGAAGATTTATATGGGACTTCAGCCCGAATAGCTGAGCCTTTATTTCATTTTTTAAAGGATCCAAAAAAAGGATTCTTATGGAATGAAGAGGCCAAGGACTCCTTTGATGAGTTATGCCGGTATCTGATAAATTCACCTATCTTGAAATATCCAAATTTTGATCAGGAGTTTATCATTCAAACCGATGCTTTGTTGACGGCGATCAGCGCCATACTGAGCCAAGTAGATTAACTTGGGGATGAGCATCCAGTGGCATATGTGATCTGGACACTCTCAGCTGCTGAGAGGAACTACACCATGACTGAGCGTGAATGCCTTGCGGTTAGTTAACACCTGTAAGCAGTTTCAGGTGTATGTCCATGGAACACACTTTAAGGTGGTGACAGACCACTCTTCGCTGTGTTGGCTGCACAATCTATGGGAACAGGAAGGATAACTGGCCTGATGGGCACTTAAGCTTCAAGCTAAAATTATGAGATAGTCCACTGAGTGGGGGCTTCTCACCAGAACGTGGATGGCTTATCACGATTACCAAAGGTCCAGTTGGTATACTGGCAGGCGGATAAGCTATTCCAGAGAATGGTCAAAGGAAAAATTGGGGATGAACCCTGAGAACTTAAGGTGCACTTTGAAAAGTGATGGAAAACACTGATACTATGGATGGACAAGTATTCAAAACAATCAATGGGAAGCAGCTATTATTCCCAAAAAGTTGGAAAGAGTAGCAATAGTACAAGCAGATCATAAGGTTTTTGGGCATGGAGGCCTGAGAAAAACAACTGATCTTATTTGCCAGTATTATTACTGGGAATTAATTAACCACAATGTCGTGGATCATCTGCTTGTTGCGTGGAATGCCAGCTGCATAAACCACACAAGAATACAACTGGATACTGACTGGTCCAGCCTGGATTTTCATGGCACATGGTGTCCACTGATATGTTAGGACCGCTGGCAATGAGCTTAGGAGGAGTGAAGTACATCATTGCAGCCATCGACCATCTGATGAGATAGGTCAAAATGAAAGCCCTAACCAGAGTTGATGCTACCAGTACTGCGAGATTTATCCTGGATCAAGTAGTATACCAGCATGGATGTCCACAAGCTATACTGAGCATAAAGAGACCAACTTTACATCTCGAGATGATCCTGAAGCTAAACGAAATAATGGGTATCCAGGGAGTCATGTCAGTACCATACTGGCTGGAGATGAACAGACTGGTAGAATGGGTCAATGGGACGCTGGTAACGATGCTGAGGAAGCCAATCACAGGGAGAACTTCCGCGTGAGGAATGTACCTGTTTTTGGTGACATTCTCCTATAACATTAATCATCATACGGCGACAGGAAAGACGCCATTTGAATTACTATATGGGAGAAAGGCCGCGTTGCCGCTGATATTATATTTGGTAGTAGAACCTATGTCAGGGATGAGTACCAAACAATACTTAAACCAACTGAAAAGTATCCTGATTGATATGCAATCGCAAGCATTCAATACAACCTTGAAGAAAAGGATACAAGCGAAATTGACAGATGACAAGAACCAACTGGCATTAGAAGAATATCAAATAGGAGAAAGAGTCGCCTATTGCAATATGAATGGTTTTAGATGAAGAAACAAATTGGATGCATTGTGGTCAGGTCCGTTCAAAGTAATCTCTAAGAATGCGACTGATGCTTACTCCATCAAGAATCTCTTGGTGGAAGAGTAGTAATTTGAGTCCATGCTAAGTATTTAAAGCATTGAATTGAAGAAAAAAATAAAAGAGTTCCTGAAGGACCAATGAACTATTAAATTGGTCAAGTCCTGATGATTATAACAAGTCCAAAAAAGGACGTCTGAACCAATCTAGATGGTTAAGTTCAAAAAAGGACCTTTAAATCATAGAAAACTGATAGGTTTAAGTTCCCTGGACCCAGTTTGGGGGAAAAGATGGTCCTCTGAACCTAAACAAGGTCAAGTCCCATAGAAAAAAGAGAGAATAAAGAAAAAAAAATCAATAAAAGATATTGAAAAAGAAGCTCTTAAAATGCATAGAAAAAAAGCTGATATATTTTTTTATTTTTTTGGTTGTCCTCAGTGCGGGGATGATTCCGCCTATGTCGCCTCTTGGGGGTGGGAGGATGGATTGTGGTTAGAAGAAACAGCCCATCAAAATTGATATGCAATTGGACACTTGAGAGGGCAAGACCTACATGAAACCATGCTTGTTAGCGGACGCCAAGCCCTGAGAAAATGCAACTAGGAGAAGGGAAATTGAAATGTCATAAGATGACAATTGCAAAACCCTGGAGCGGGGAGGAAAACAGCAATAGAGAAAGAGGCAATCGGCAAATAACCTCAAGTAATCCCAATAAGGCACTGGAGCTGGAAGATTTGTCTTAAGCGCCTGCTGATGGGCTTCATCAAGGACACCAGACATGTGAGCAAGCAGTGAAGAAGGAATACTTGAGGGGGTTGTCAATCATGCCCCCAATTAATGCCATCAACGGAAGATAGTGATGAGAAGCTCTGGAGAAGAGGTAGTCATGCAAATAACGGATTGCATTCTGTAAATGATGACTATGGGCTTCACGGAAGCTAAAGCTGAATGACCAATGTAAGCCAGGCGAGGCTGGAAGCTTCGTCAACCAACTTCAAAGAACTTGGCCAGCAAAGCAGAGAACATAAGCAGCAGTATCCCAATCCAGAAGGTTTTCCAGATCAGAGGGATTCAGCGCTAATGTCAAAGCCTTGGTGACTTGGGCAAGAGTTCAGCGTAGGGGAGCTCAAAATGTATGCTTTTCGCAATTGAAAGCTCAGAAACCAGTACACCAGGTTTGTATAATTGACTGAGTTAGAAGAGGAACTTAGGGAGCATTTTTGACCTGGCCAAGAATGAATGATCCAGATTGACCAGCATGATCTCCAGAGCATTGATGATGATGTTTGGAGCACCAGCAAAAGGAGCCAAATCCAGGAGGGTTTCGAAGTCCAACTCTGGAATCAACTGCAAAGAGAAAAGTCGGCTGAGAGTTATTTGAAACAATGGTCAGTCTGGTTTTTGAGGGAATGGTTACCAATTCTGGCAATTTGATGGAAGGACTAGCCGCTTGTCCCAGCAAAGCGTATGAGTCCTGCAAGGACCATAGAAGAGGTTCTGTCAAGCATCCTGACTCATCTGCTGAAAGAGGCGGAGGTCCAGATCAGACAGACTGTTAAGAAGCTGCTGGTAGCGAGATTCTGAATTTGACATATGAGCAGGACTAGAGGGGGGATGTCGAACTTATATAGAAGTTGACATTATGCACTCTACAATCCATTAGGCTCCAATTTCGGGGAAAGTAATCTCAATATTAATGAGATAAGCTTTCTGAGGGAAGAAATAAAGAATGCCTTACAGCCAAAAGGTTATAAGCAAAATAACGATGGCGAATAGAAATAGTTACTCTTTATCAAGCCATGAAACAAACATCGATGGCAAGAGTCTCATGTCTAGGATGAGGAGAGAATCAGGAATTCAAGGACGCTGGACCAAGAATCCTGAATATGACAGAGGGTCATATGCCCTGATGGGGGAAGACCGGATCCTGGGACTAATATCATCACAAGTAAATCGATCAGCCTGGCATGACAGAAGGTCATGGGGACCGCGCTCTGAGTAGGTGGTAGCGAGGAGGAAGAGGAAGAACGCCATATGCCAAAGGTTGTCCCAAGCAGTGTTGAATATTGACAAGTGTACTCCACTTGAACCAATGAAGTATTCAACCAGGTGTCCAAAGTGGTGTCATCATGCCCCAGTCCTTTTCTCACTGTAAATCTAGGGAAGAGGGGGATGTGTTGGGATTTTCGCCTATATTCCCAGCCTGCTAGATTGCCTGGTGTCGCTAGGGGAAAATTCACTAAGGCGAAGTGAATCAGAAATTGGTTAGCCCAAATTTCAGAGGAACTACGTTTGTGCGATTTTGAAAAAATCACCTGATTGCATCCATCAGGGATTGATCCGTATGAATACTTAATATCTCATTGGGTGGAGTGGCTAAGAAAATAGGTGCATCTGATAGTGATTAACTATCAGGTGTAATGATTGGGATTTGTTGGGTTACATTACCTACTGATTGGGAATGAATAGTGAGTTTCAAGGCGACTGATGCCACCTGCAACTAGTGAATCAATCAGTTGATGAAGTGACCTGCCATAATTGGTAAAAAGTCCCTTTACCTAAGCAGGTCATTAACCAAGTATGGTTGGTTCGCTTGGATTGAGAGGAAAATGTTAGGGACACATTTCTGACTCTTTCCATTTGAGGTCTCGAGGATGTCCAATGATGGAATCCTAGCCAGGATGGGGAAGACCATCGCTGCCAAGATGAGGAAGGGTGATTCAATGGCAACAGCTGCCATTTCATTGAAGAGGTGTCAACTGAGGGAAGACGGCTGAATCCTCTACTATATAATTCCCTAGGATTCACTATATTAAAAAGATTGAAAAACACAGACATTAAAACAATATCATTAGTTTTATTAGTAATATTGTAGATTCAGTGTATAGTTAGACAATCAGCATCTAGTGTGAAGTTCCATCTCAAGGATATTATTGCAGAAGGCAATAATTGGAAGATTCTCAGAGAGAAGAGTAGAGATCCAAGCGGGGATCTATAGACAAAGGGAACCACAATTCAGTGATAGCTGCTGATTGTATGTTGGGCCAAAAGAGACTGTCATCAGGAGATCTTGATGAATTTTTGGGGTGGACAGTAATACAGGGAACGAATCCCTACAAGTATGACTTGGAGTATTTAATCAGAAGTACTGGCCAAATCGTTGGGCATGATAATAGTTCTAACTCAACTATGGATAATAGTCTCCATACTATTATCAGATAATATATTCTATATAACGCGAGGTGCACAAGGAAACTGAACCTGTGCAGTAAAAAGGTTGCTGGGTTGACGACCAATAATCAACCAAGAGTAAATTTTTACAGTGAGTAAATTATTCCATTTGTTAATCAAAGCCATCTTTAATGTCCCACACCCAACGCCCTGATGCAGCTGCGTAATTTCTTGAGGTTTATTTTCCTGAAGAAGTTTCACCACTGCGCTTTCTCAGCTAAATGCGCCTCTGTTGAATTTGGCATTTAGTCATTGGATTTCAGAGCCTTAGATTATTAGGCTGAAAATAATATGGCACTGTTTGAGGACAGTAACCTAAGTAAGCACTTAAAAAAGACACTTTTCACAAAGAAGTTTTATTTTTTGGAAAGTAGAGAAATCAAAGTTCAGTATCATGCACTGAAAATGGCTCAACTTCTCACTTTGATGTCCTTCCCTGAGCTAAGTTTCCTTTTGAAATCTTAGAAAAAATACCCTTACCATTAGAAAAATCTAAGATATGCCCCTTCCACTAGCGCTTCTAATGGTGTTATTTATTAACTTTAAGCAGAACTCATAAATTTTGGACTAGTGAAATAATAATCTAAATTTTGGTAAGTGAGTGAAAAACTAAGTCTCAACATATTTTTATTATGGTCACAAAGAACCAATTGCATTCAAGGTTCCAGCAGACTGAACCAATAAAAAGATAAAATCTCACATCAAAATATTTTATGATAATGCATGGAAAAAATAGTGGACAAAGGTATATTTCAATTTAAGCAAATATAATAGCCAAGGCTAAGAGAAGCTATTATGAAATTGAGGTAGTAATATTTGCATCGCAGACCATCTAGTACTAAAAAAAATATTTGCATCGCAGGGTATGGGATTTAATCCACCATATATAAATATCCATGGCGCAAAAACAAAAGAACCATAAGTAATTTGACACAACTTTGTCCACTCCCATTAAAATCAAGGGCCGCACTCTCAAGACTCCTTGGCTATCAAATCCTATCTCTAATTATTAGCTAAATATATAATTATAGGTAATATGGCATTAATTGATGGTTGATAAAACCACTAGCAACAGCCTCTTCATCCCCTGACTGAGAATAATTTCCACTTAAAATGGATAGAGACTTTCCAACATGCATTTGGGATGATCAATGAAATATCTGTGGCACCTCCAGTTCTCAAGCATGCTAAACTCTCGCCCTTTTAGAGCGGCATGTGATACCTCTGAGTACTCGTGGAGGCTGTCTTACTTTAAGATCAGATTGAGGTGGAGCATCCCATCGCCTATTTCTCATTCAAGATCTCCTCCTTAAAGAAATCTTGGGACATATATGACAAATAGCTTACCATGGTGTTGTGGTTGCCAATTCTCTGGTGATATCTTCTTCAAGGAGCACGGCATAAAGTTGTTTTCAGGACAGACCACCAGGCCCTTTTATAATTTAGGAAGCCACTGAAGTTGGAGCAATTGTCCACAGTATGAAAAAACTTGCAAAGTAATTGGAATCTATTGCAGCTAAACATTTGCCCAAACCATGGAATGTATCTATGATTTCTTGACCAGTAACTAAAAAATTGTGGGTCTACAGGTAATTCTCATTTCAAGCAAAACAGCTATAAAAGCTCTTAACTCTGAAATTGTGGTTTTCTTCCACTCTAGTGCTCTGGATCTAGTTGGTACTCTGGCATTTTCAAAAAACTGCCTTGCATATCAATTTTTTTCAATTTTAATGGGTCCAAAAATTTCTGAGTAAAAAATAAATTGAAATATTCTATAGGTTTTGAATTGATTAGTGGCATATGTTTAGGACCTGTGGTTTTCAAAGATAATGGGTGCAGGTTATATTGCCTATCAATTTTCACAGTAACTTCACTGAAATTCTTCAAAGATTCCTCATTATTACTATTGTTATCTTCATCTTACAATAATTCTTTGCTTGTTTTACTGTCACTATATATTTTGCGAGCACACCAAAGGCTTGGTGCACTTAATTAGGCAACACTATCAACATCTTCTTTTGGTTCTAATGCATCAATAAATTGAACTAATTCTGCATCATCCATATTGGGGTGTAGTTTTTGTAAAAATTTAGCAACAAAATTGACAAAATTGTCTGCTATTAATTGTAATTGTATCAAAAGTTGACGGTTTTATACCTTTTTTACTTCAATTTCAGCAATTTGCATTTCAATTTTAGCATTTTACAAATCAGTTTCAACATATTATACTTCAGCTTCAACATTTTATATTTTAATCTCAACACAATTTTATGACGATAGTTTTATTTTATTATTGCTGCTAAAATAGTGCAAGCAAACTTTTCTTTCTCGTTGCAAACACTTTTGCAACATATACAATTCAAGACTAAATCTAGTTTGATAATCTCATAGAGGAGATTAGTCTGCGCCCATGTCTGGGAGCAGTTGGGCAAGCAAGGCAAGAGGAGCAGGCGGAAGGCCCGCGGCCTCTAACGTTCAAAAACGCCCCAGAGAATCTGGCGGAATAGAAAAAAATCTAAAAAAACTGGCGGTCACAATTTCCTCAGAGATAGAAGCGTGGCAAGCACGATGCAACCAGTAAAAAACACGCCACAATCCCAGCCACTTTCATCGGTGGAATTTGGAGTCTGTGTGTATCTGGACATCCAAAAAACGGCCTTATGGGTAAAGTTTTGTGAAGATGTACACAAAATTTTCCTGACTGCAGTGAATGTTGCACCTCACTCCATGTCACGCAGTTGGCTGGACCTAGGTTTTGAAAGTAAAATAGCAGCAGACGAGGCTGCAGTGGTGTGCATAATGGTCGACCTCCCCAAAGGGCAATGAGTCATCAAAACCAAATGCACCAGATGGACAAAATCAAACCAAATTTTCCTCACTTTTGCCTTTTTGCCTACTACGGTAAAACGTGACATTTTGGAGCATCACCTGAAAGATGGTCGCGCCATATATGGCAAAATACAATCTTTTAAAATGCAACGTTTCACGCTGATGCCACACCTGTGCACCGGCAAAGCCATCGCAGTTCTGACCCCAACTGAGGAGATTGCAAAGGACCTAACCCAGATCCCGCACTCCACCTTTATTGACATCGCAGGGCATACCACCCACCCATTCTGGGTAACTGTGGACAGCACGCCCCCCCCCATTTGCACCCACTGTGACGCGTTTGGCCATAAGGCGCATGCATGCCCCATCAAGGAGGGCATTACATTCCAAGAGCACCCCTCAGCGGCCATGGCCAGCGGAGAGGCGCACTACAAACCAACCACAAGCACCAAGGAGGCTTTCCCGTGGGGAGCACAAGGCTGCTACCTATTGGTAAAGCCCATCTCCCTGCAGGAGCGGAAGAAGGCCAAGCAGGCCCATAGAACCGCAGCCAAGGAAGTGGCCAAGGCCACCACCACCATCCCACACTCACAACGCCAGGAGGACATGGAGACCTTCACAGTGGAAGTGACTCAGGAATCCATCACCCAATCAGATTGGGAGGCCCATGCTGAGCAGGCCACTCAATCCGAGGATCTGATGGGAGATTTGATCTCACCCAATCGCTGCACCCAAGCTCCAGTTGAAACCAACTTGGGACCTATCCCAACCAAAAAAATTTTTTTTGCCCTGCTTGATGGTGCACCAAACTTATCCGCACCACAAAAAATTCGTCCAACGTCGGGAAAACAAAAAGTGAAGGCCAAAGCTAATGTGACTCTTTCTGCAAAAATTAACAAAAACCCTGATAGCGTTGCTGCTAACACCCACGCTGCTGTGAAAGCCCGTGGGGACCTAGAAGAGGCTGGTGGGCCCAGGGGCCCACCCCTCGCACCTAAGGTGCGATTGGGGAAACCTTCACTCTAGGGACGCTAAATATTGCCGGACTCAAGGCCTCCCCATCCTGGGCTAGGAAACTGAGTTTTTACAAAACAATTTACCCGTGGTTTCCTGGCCATCCAGGAGTCCCACTGTCCATGAGGTTCCGAGGAAGCTTGGAAAACAATGCTCCTACCATCCCTATCCTTTTGGTCAAAGCACTGTGGGGTGCTAATTCAGAAAAACAATTTTTTTAAATTCACATCCTCAGAAACATTCCTAAATGGCTGAGTGCTCGTTGTCACCTTCTCGTGGGCTGACGTTGTGCACACAACTGTCAACATTTACGCCCCAAATGGTGCACACGAGCGTTAGAATTTTTTCTCATCGGTCAAATCCCTCCCACTACCCCCCAATTCTTTCCTAGTTGGCGACATGAACTGTTGACTAACCTCACCAAAAGACCAGTGGCTGCCCTCACCCCACGCCCCATAGGGTCATGTAGAACTACGCGTTCTAAAAGCCACCCTTGGGTTAATAAATGCACTGCTGCGACATGCCCCACTGCTCGAAAACATGACGCATCCCCATGTCCACAATGGCCAATTAAGGTTTTGACCCGCATCAACCTTATTCTAACACTGGCGAAATTCCAACCCCACATCTCCCACTTCAAAACAACGAAAATGAAATTCTCTGACCACTGACTGGTCTCAATAACATACCACTTACCTGTCACAGTTGCAAAGGCCCCACATTGGTGCAAATTCTGCCCCAAGCTCGCGTCGCCAGGATTTTCCACGTGGGTGAAATAGGCAACTTTGGCAAAAAAGTTTGTTGCACCGTTATGCGTGGACCCCATTTCCACATGGGCAACTTTCAAAGAAGACACCATCGCCACTATCGCCATCTCTCCTCCAGATGCTCATGAGACACATCGGCGGTTATCTCATGTGCGCTGGCAGAATTGGCCCACTTGGAGTCCAACATTCCAGCCACAGGATATAGCCCTGCATGGGGCCAGAAGTGGGTGGAGGCAGCCGCCCACCTCAACACACTCAAAAGGCAACACAAACATCAGGTTTGTGTCTAATACAGAGCCACATGCATCACTAAAGGTGACAAGTGCACCGCATACTTCTTTAAAAAAATTTCGCACCACGCCAGAGTGTGGCCTGCACACAGGTGCAAAGATTGGATAATTCCATTGTGGACAAACCAGCCAAAGTGGCAATTGAAACGCAAAGATATTACTCCGAGTTATACTGAGCCAAACCAATTCAGCTGGCCAAAATGGCGGAATTTCTTGACTGAGCTCATATCCGCACCATTTTCTGATACCTGAAAATAATGAATTTAATTACTCCGAACGAATTATGGACAGCCATTCACGGTGCGCCAAACTGAAAATGCCCAGGCCCAGATGGCATTCCATATGAGTTCTACAAAAAATATTTTAAATATATATCCCCATTGCTGCTAGCCTCACTAAACCAAAGCCTGTTGGAAATGCGCCTCCTACCAGGAGGACATGAGGCCTTTACTGTCACACTCTTCAAGAAAGAGGATAGGCTTGACTTAGCCAACTGGCGCCTCATCTCTCTAACAAACACAGACACCAAAATTTTAACCAAAACCATGGCTAACCGTTTAGGGACTGTAGCATCTGCCACCATCTCCCCAGAACAATTCAGTTTTATCCCCAGAAGGTCAATTTGGGATAACGTGCACTCTGTGGCTAATGTGTGTCAGTCCACAGCCTCTGAGGCATTTTTATTCTTGGACCAACAAAAGGCCTATGATAGAGTAAACTGGGAATACCTAAGGGCCGGCTCCATCAATTCCGCCTACCCCCCGCTTCATAAACTGGGTGATGCTGCTCACGGAATCTGCGACAATGGCAGTGCGTGGCCCAGGCTTCCTAACGGAAGTAGTCTGCCCTCAAAGGGGCCTGCGACAAGGGGACCCCCTCAGCCCACTCTTATACAACTTCAGCCTTGACCCACTACTGCAAAATGTGAATGCCCACCTCACTGGGGTCCATGTGCCAGGCCAAACCCCAGTCAAGATGATGGCATTTGCAGATGATTGTGTGGTGGGGGTGTCTAATAACAAAGATGCACGCGCGCTTGAAGCCCTCATCCAGGAATATTCCCAGGTAAGCAACGCGGCACTGAACGCCTCCAAAACTGAAATCATCCTCCTTGGTCAGTTTCAGAACTGCTGGGCCCCAGCAAGTAGTTCCCAACCCAGCCCATCTGCTCGCCCACGTCCACGCCTTACTAACTCAACACACTCCGCTCCACTGGTGCTCCCCTTTGTGCCACGTCCTACCATAGGACCAGTACGCCATCTGGGCGTGTGGATGGAGGCAGGCGGATACGCGTCAGCAGTAATGGAGTGCCATATACTGGACAACGTGATGAAGCGAATCGCCTCTCTCAGAGCCCACCCTACTACCCTCACTGGCAGGGTTGTTCTTGCCAACTCTATGCTCCTATCCAAAGTCTGGTTCGGAGCCCACGCCATCCCCTTCTCCCCAAGCTTCTTCAAATCCATGTATGCTTTGCTGCAAGGATGGCTTTGGTCAGGCCGCCCTCCACCAGTACGGCTAGAGGTCATGTTTGGCCCTCATCATCAAGGTGGCATGGGCCTGCTTGACTTCAAATCCCGAGCTGCCAGGATCCTGGGCACCTGGATCGCGGCCATCACCGCTCCTACACCCCCATCCCAACACTGGTCCCGCGCGGCCTGCTCCAACTTCTCCTGAGCCTTGGGCCTCAACAATCCATCAAACCCCCACTCCCTGATGAAATACCTCGCATCACACACATCGGCCACAGGTCCTCACGGGACAAAAACCCACTACAAACGAATCCTACTCTCCATGTGAAGCGCAGAGTGGAGAATTCATATTAGTGGACATACAACCCAAAGAGGCCGCCCCTCTCCTCAGTTCACACAAGAGGTACAGGGGCTACCCATCCATGATGCGTGATCCCCATTCGACCCCAAGTCCTATCCAGGGTGGACTACCTGGACATGATGGACATCCCTCATTCCACTGAGACCCAAAAGACTATCTTGAAATACGCACACCATCCTCTGTTGCAGCCTCAAGTCCGCTCCCATGTGTGGTGCTGCCTGAGGTTGGTGTATCGTACAGCTGAGCGCTCTAACGCTTTACACTCATCCTGTGTCATGTGTGGCCAGTATGGAAAGCTGTTCCACCGCCTGGAGAAGTGCCCCACCTCTTCTTTGATATGGCACGAAGTTCAACGTCTGCTGGGCCAGGATCAAACGCATCCCTTCAGTCTGTCAAGAGATATGTTTGCTTCATCAATGGCCTCCCCCTCCCACCCTCCCTCCATGCTCTGGTGGTTGCAGTCGCCATGTGGACTATCCACACGATTGTCTTGGATGCCATCGCTGGCTCCATCCCCACCCTCCCAGAAGCTGTCCACAGATTCCGGTCTCATTTGGTGGACCACTTTCAAGCGTGGATGTTTGGATATCTCCCACCGCGTCGCAGACAGCTGGTCTCCTCCTGGTTCCCAATCTGGTTCATCAAATCAGACCCCTTCCTCCACACGTGCTCAATAGTGGCTACATCCCCTTCACACGTTCCCTCCCCTTCCCCATAAGTGGCGTTCCCGCTGGCAACAAGAGATAGCATCGCTTCTCTGGGGTGCCCCCCCTGGTACTAAGTTTATCTTTCCTGCGTCATATTTGGAAGTGTCCGTCCCATGGTTGGTCTTCACCGCAATAAATTTAAAATTTAAAAATAGTGCAAGCATATTATTGCCTACTCTTTTTTCATATTACAAAATTTTGTATATCCCTTATGCCAAATTATAGCCTACCAAAAGGAAACACTGATGCTGAGGAAATCAATGGGTCTGTAGTTAGAACTGAAATGATGCAAGCACTAAAACTAAAAATATTGAAATTGAATTATGAAATAAAAAAATTTCAGATAAAAAAATTTCAGATAAAAATATTGAAGATAAAGTTTACAATATTGAATTTTGAAGTATAATTTTAAATTGAAATGTGGATTATTGAACTTAAGGTTTAATTTTTAAATTAAAATGCAAAATGTTGAAATCGAAATGCAAAATATTTAAATTAAAGTAAAAATGGTATAGAGCACTGACTGCTAAGAAATGTTTTTGAAAAGGCCAAAGAAATACTAAAAGAAAGATTTTAGACTTGCAGTGTCAATGCATGGTGTGACACATGAGCTCTTGATAACAATTGTAAATATTATGATTACAGTCCCAAGAAACTATCCCATATCAAGATTCTACCTTATCACTCCAGCATATACATAGCCTTGGCACCAACCAACATAGAATATAACAAAAAATTAAACCCAAAAACAATTTTTAAATTTTTTTACAATAAAATTAGACCGTTTTACAACGTTTTATAAATTTATTTTGAGATGGAGATTTCTCACAATGCAAAGAATAAGGAACTATTGCATACACAACAATATATTGTCATTGACACTTTTTGCAAGTGTAGAAAATGATGACATATCATTGTCTGGCACTAAAAGGGTTAACAAATAAATCCCCCAATGTCTAGTTTGGTAATTTCAGTCATTACCTTAAAAAAATTTCAATATGCTTTTAATGTTTATGCCATTATTAATACCATTTGTTGAAGAGCTGTCAAACATTTTATTTTTAAAGAACACTTTCTCTTAAAGTTATATGTTTTTTCTACAACTAGATAAACATGCTGCAATCTGTATCATCATGCTTTCAATTTCAGATTTTTACAGCATATTTTCTCCACTTATAAGTCAGCACAAATTGTTTTATTGGTACTATTTATTGAAAGTTCTACTAATGGCAAAACTTGTTCTTTCATTAGATGATCTTCTTCACTCTAATACACTCCAGGTCTACTTTATCAGCATACTTCAGATTCTTTTGCTTTAAATTGGACATTAAACTCTTGCAGAATGGTTCTCTTCTCATTTTCAAGGCTAATCACTTCTGAATAACAAGGCTCAGATACCCCTGTAGTGAGCACCACTTTTGAAAAAGTAAGCTTGGTTTATATTTTTATTTATATGAGGATGGCCAACCAGGGGACAGACACATCCAATATGTAGGGGAGAGGAAAGCGGGAAACAGAAAAGGGAGAAAAGCGCAAAACAAAGAAAATCAAAAATATGGCTTGGCACACTTGGGTGTGGCTGGGGGGCCACAGGTGGTGGGTGACTAGATCTTGAGTGGCATGGCAGCTCAGGGGCTAGTAGGGTGTACTGCCTATGAAGACTGTGAGGTTTTCAATGTCATAGCAGAAGGAACCAGATCGGAATCCAGTTGCCCACCCGTTTCTTCCATCTGTGTTGGAGTGAGCTGAACAGCCAGGATTGGAAGTGGTCGGCCAAATGGCTGTGGAACCTGATGATGGCTTGGTTGAAACTGTGGAGGACCCCGTTGAAAGCGTCAAGGGTAATTGTGTGGATGGACCATATTGAAATACTCACAATTAGACCCTTAGTGTCTGGGGGATAGGCGAGGCCATGTTGAGTGCCAGGGTATCGTGGGATAGTCGAGATTTAGTTGTAGGTGATTGTTGAAACAAGTGCATCACGTTGGCCCAGATATGCGCAGATAGCGGGCACTCTTCCAGGCGGTGTGCTAGTGTGTTGGGTCCTCCACAGATGGCGCGTGTCTTGAACATTGAGAAAGTACAGTCAGCTGTTATAAACGTATGGCGCATGTATCGCCACACTGTGGAGCACACCTGTGGGGATAAGAGGGGGCAGGTGAGGTCCCACACCTGCTTTTGGGTGCGTAAGTCATATGGGACGTCTTGGTAGTCTAGGTAGTCAATCCAGGAAATAAGAAAGGGTGGTAGTGGGCAGGCGCGTTAGACACCGTTTGTCCTCTGTGGAGTTGCACGTAACCAGTTTGAGGGTAAATGTCTTCAGATTGCTGTGCATAGGAAAGATCTAATCCCCTTGTCTTAGGTTGTACAGGATGCGTTTGAAATACCAATTGGTGTTGTGTGGTCCAGTGGTGGTTGGATGTGTTGCACGGTATTTAATCAGAGTTGCAGGGTTGGAGGGGGACCTCAGATGTAGTGCCCTTGCAAAATTGGTTTGGGCTGCCTTAGCCCAGTGGGGGGATGGTGGGTTGGGTGACGTTGTGAGAACTACCCATGAGCCTAGGATTTGCGTTGCTCTTTCCGTAAAGTTGAGCAGCCCCATCCCGCCTTTCTTCCGTGGGCTGTACATGGTCTCCAGCCTGACAGGTGCGCGGTATTCAGACCATAGCCAGTTCTGCAGGAGCTTGTAGACTGCGTTGGTAAAGTTGGCGGAAAAGGGAATCGTGTGGGCAGCAAACCATAACTTTGACAAGATCAGGGAGTTGGCTAACACAACTCTTCCGGTTAAACTAGCTTTACTCCTCCGCATACATGTCATTCTTTTTGTGATGTTGTCCAAAATGTTGGTTTTGATGGTGTCAAGTGAATATCCACCGGCTTCAAGCCATATGCCAGATGACGGACTGGGTTGGTGGTGGGGTGGTGTGCAAAGGGTAAACACAGTGGTTTTACTGGCTTGGATCATTGTTGTGTGGTTGGATGTGTGGTTGGTTAATTTGTGTGGTGGTGGGAGGGTGGGGCCCAGTTCAAACTGAATTTGCCCATTACAATTACCTCTGTTTTCTGTTTGTTCAGCATGGCGTTACTTACTGACTCATACTGGTGAATAATGCGCTCAATCGCCCTGGCATCCCTATTGCTTGAGACTCCAACAACGCAGTCGTCAGCAAAGGCTAGCATTTTGGTTGGTAGTTGTCCCTCCAACCTGATTCCAGTGAGCTTTGAGTTTGCAATGCGGAGGAGGGGGTCAAGGGTAAAATTGTATAGTAGGGGGCTAAGTGGGTCACCTTGTTTAAGGCCCCTTGGGGGGTGATGGTGTCGTTTAGGAAGCCTGGGCCTCTGATTGCAAACCTGGCTGAGCGCGTTAGGAGGAGCGCCCAGTTTATAAAGCGGGGTGGTAGGTTGAAAGCCTTTAGACACTGTTCTAGGTAACCCCAGTGCACTCGGTCATATGCTTTCTTTTGGTCCAGGAAAGCAAGGGCGCCTGTGGGGTTAGCCTGGCAGATGTTGGCAATTGTGTGGATGTTATCCCAAATTGAGCGATTTGGGATGAAGCCAAACTGATGGGGGAGAGGGCTGTCTGAGCAATGCAACCCAGACGTTTGGCTAGGATTTTAGTTAGTATTTTGGTGTCAGTATTGGTGAGAGCGATTGGATGCCAGTTGTTTAGGTCTGCCTGGTCTCCTTTTTTGAAGAGTGTGACCACATACGCGTCTTGGCCGCCAGGTAGTAGGGATGTGTCTTCCAGGCACTTATTCATAGTTGTCAGTAGTATTGGTGCGATATATTCAAAATATTTTTTGAAAAATTCATATGGTAGGCCATCAGGCCCAGGGCATTTGTTGCGCGGGGTTGATCTTATTACCTCCCATAGTTCATCTTTAGTGATGGGTGCTACAAGGTCTGGTTGACCAGCTATAGTGTCAATATTAGCGGATGATAAAAATTTTCAATTTCTCTAGGTGATGCAAAATCCGCCGTGTACAGGTCAGTGTAAAATTGGTGTAATTCAGCCAATATTTCTGATGGTGTGGATGCCAGTGTGTCATCTGCTTGGCGGACCTGTGTGCAAGTCGCCAAAGTTGAAATTGGTTTAAAATGGCGGAAAAATTGGGCCATGTGAGTTTCTCCAGATAAAATGTATTTTGATTTGTAGCATACTTCAATGTAATGCTGGTGTTTTCTAAAGAGGGAGTTTACCTGTGTGGATAGCTGGAACCACAGGCGGCCCCATTGGGGGGTGTATCCCTCACAAGGTGTGTTGTTTTCTAAGTGTTGAAGCTGTCTGATAGCTTTGTTGATTGTCATGGACATCACAGCTGTTTTTCTGGAGTTCAGGTGGCAGGCTTTCTTGGTTGCACGAGCCTTGAATATTTCCCACTCAGTGATAGGGTTCCTGTTGGGTGTTCATCTTTCTTGCTGTGTTGTTAGCACCATCTCAATCCAAAGTTTAAGCTCCAGAAGATGGATGGTGCTAGGGATAATTGTTGTTGTAAAGTCTGATACTTGGTGCCATAAGTCTATAGGGGCGAGCATCAGGTCAATCTGGGTCATTGAGACCAGCTGGTTATTGTTGTGGTGGGGCCTCAACATGTTGGCCAGGGTGGGGGCTTGTTTGGGAATGGTGTCGCATAGTCCCAGTGTTGCCTTTAGTATGTGTAGTTCTGTGTGGTCGCGGGGTATAGCCTTAGACTTGGGCCAGAAGTTGAAATATCCCATGAAAAACGTTGCCTTGGGGAAAGGGATTGAGAGGATATCAGAAAAAAATTTTGGCGGTCATTCAGATAATTTGGGGCATACACACATGCCACAGCAAAATTTTCTCCATTCCACTTGAGGTCCGCTAGAAGCAGCCATCCCTCCAGGTGGAAGGATGTGCTTCAGATAATTACTGGAGGGTCACAATTTGTTTGAATTACCACCCCACAGTGGTATGTCCAAAAGGATTTGGCTGTAAGGAGCATGGTTGACCATGACTCCTCCTCCCCCAGTGGAAAGTGGGGTTCTTGGATGGCCAAGATGTCCACAGGGATATTGTGCAGGAAAGCCATCTTTTTGGCCTGGGATATGGGGGCCTTGGCTCCCGCGATGTTGAGCGTCCCTATGTTGATTGCAGTAGTCTGCACATCAGGAACGCTGGGGCGACCCACTGAGGTTGCCCAGTTCCTTATCCATGGGTCATACTGCGAGTATGGGGCCAATTAGCCAGATTGGTTCCAGTGTGTTGGTTGCGGTCTTAGTACTAGATTTGTTCAGTTTCTTCTGGCTCAGATTACTCCGTGGAGTTTGGGTCTGGCATGGGTTGGCTTTTGCCCCATCAGCAAAAAAAATTTTGCCGCTTGCCTGTGGGTTTGATGGGCAGAAACTAGGAGTTGGGGTGGTTGGGTTTTGTGCATAAGTGTTGTCACATTGTGATTGGCTGAAATGGTCTTCCATATCATCGCTTATCACACGTGATTGGCTGGGAGGATCCACAGTGGTGCAAGGTGGATCTTCTCCCACTTGGTTGGAGGTGTTTGATTGGTTGTGTCCAAAAAATTCATCATTTTGGTTGCATTGGGTTATATGTGGGGGATCTGATTGGTTATTCCGCTGTGCTGCCATGGCATCCACCTGAATCTGTTCCAGGGAAATTGTGGTGTGAGTTTGGGTCTCGGCGGAACTTGCAGCCTGCTTGCAGGTGGTCTGTGCACAACGGTGGTCCTTGCACAAAATGGGCTCAACCAAAGTGACATCAGCTCTTTTGCCCCAATAGAAGGCAAAAGTGGAGTCCTTAATTTTGCTGAAAGTTGGGCTTGTTTCATCCATATTGTCCTCACAAAATTCCGGTGCTTCAATCCCACACTTGATGGGGCATGCGTGGTCTTTGTGGCCTATAGCTGAGCAGAATTTTCAGATAGGTGGGGTGTGTTCTGGTGTGATACAGAAGGGGCGAGATACACTGCCATCAGAGAGGTTGATGGTCACTGTGCGGGGAATGAGGGTGATATCCTCTACCACATCCTGATTGGGTTCAATAATGGCTATTGCCTTCCCTGTACACAGGTGGGGCAGGAGGGGGAATTTCTCAAATTCAAACTGTTTGATTACGCCATAACCTTTGAGGCCCCCACGGAGCTCATCTGTAAGGATATCATGGTGCACGGTGCTCTGGGAGTCAGTCAAATACAATGAATAGGTCATTTGCCTCATTCCATCATGTGTGCACCATGCGGATGGTGCAGTCTTCATTGTTAATCATTACAGAGAATACAATTTTTGCTGCTTTCACTGCTTCTTCCATGGACATGAACCTGACATCCACCCATCCTCTATGTAAATTTTTATAATTTACTGAGATGGTGTTTGGGAAAGTCGCAGGAGAAGGCCTCCCCCATTTTTTCCCATGATTTGAGGGAAGTATCGCCAACCATAATTCTAAGGCCATGCTCGAGGGAGGACAGGGGTTGGGAGTGTTCTATTTTAGTGTATGCGCCCATTTTTTGCAGGAATTGCAAAACTCCAGGTGCAGCGCTGTACTCACCCCTTTTGGTGGGAGGGTGTGTCAACATTCCGCCAGGGCATTTTTCCCCAGCGGGTTGGGAGGGCTTTATGCCTTTTTGTGTTGGCCACTTTTCGCCCAACTGGTATTGTTGCGGACAAATTTGCTCATATTCCTGGTTGATTGTCAATCTCAGAGAAATTGTGTAGAATCGTGTTACTAAAAGTGATAGTAATGGGAAAGAAAAGCAAGTTTGATTTATAGGTTTGTGGAGAGTTTATAATAGAAGATACCTATCTGTATGCTGACTGGAAGGTAATCTAAGTCAGATGGTCTCTCAACAATAGGCTTGATGACTTGATAGAAAAAAATTATGGAAAATTTCATAGTAGTTTATAAGAGTAAACTGTTAAATAAAAGTAGTAAAATCTATCAAATTAAAACTAAACTAATCTATTTTATTGAGGACTAAATCAGTATTTCTAGGTGATGAGTGGTAATCAAACTTAACTACTTATCATATTGATATCCTCTACAAGAAAATAAGACACTTGCTTCTCACTCTTACTCTAGGATTTAGCTGGACTTAGGAGTAGTTAAGAATGTAAAATAAAAATAAATCTTTTTTAGCACTAGTGGTGCTCAACCCAAAAAAGGGTGCCACCATTCATCTTTATTTGCAATTGAGACAAACAAAGGGATCATTGTAAATAAAAAAATCCCAAAATAGCCACTAAGTTATCAGCCTAGGAGGCTATATCAACTGCGAGGAAGCTTTGAGGAAACTTTTGTCTGGTGCCCGCTTTAGTTGCAGTTCATGGCAGATAGCATTGGGGTGGGAGCATCAGCAACATTGGCCATAAGGGGTATTTTTGTGGGTTTTCTTCATTTATGAGGCCAGCAGTGTCCATTGCCTCAACATATTGAGCAAGTTGATGATCAGCGAAAGTGATGAGAGCTGGCACCCAAGTGGAAGGCTTGATGCGCTGGTGGGTTTGGGGATAATTGGGATCAAAAAGATAAATCTTTGATGCATCAATGCAAGTGCAGCTTGCACTGAAAGCGGTCTCAACAATTTCATATTTTGTATTTTCATCAAAATTGGAAGGGAATTTAGGATAGAAATACCCTCAACTAGGGGTTCCATCACCCTATGGAGATGCTGGTGGAGGATGGTGTTGGAAAGGGCATCTGAAGCTTCCACTGCCATTTTTGCTTATATTTTTATAATTTGGGAAGCCATTTTTAGAGCGTAAATGGCAGAGTGTAAATTGGGATGATTAATAAAAATTCCTTTAATGTGAAATCCAAATTGACAAATAACGGCCAGTTGCTATTATTGATCCAATTAAGGCACTTGAATGGATTAAGCTCATCCAGCGCTGGCCCAGCCTCAGGAGTTAGTGCGGTGACAGAACTTGATTAGCTGCAAACATTTGACCACTGCAGCTCAGCCAAAGCTGTTTCAGCTATTGACTTAGGATTCTGTAATCCAGTTGAATTATTATAATTTTTAATATAAAATTATGATTGGTTGATACTTTCAAAGAAGTGCCAGAATTCCCTGAGGTTGGGGATGGGAGTATCATGCCCCGTTCAAAGAATTTAGGCATGGACACAGCTGGGCCAACACCAGAAGGAGGGGCGGTGGAAGTAGTGAATGATGAAACTGCGGGGCACTTGCACTTCAAATAATCAAATTTGAAGCACAAAGGGCAAATTGCATGATCATTCTCAACCTGCGCCCAAAAGGGGTGATTCAGGATGGATCTGATTGCCATATGAGGGAGAATTGTGAGATGAGTATCACAATGGAAAGTGCAGATCAACACAAAGGCTTAAGGCCCTGCCAAATGAGCTGCCACATTGGGCACCAAGAACTGTAACACAGGATCTGTGCCATAAATTACCAAACCCTCCATGGTTTGTGGTGGAGGCGCTCAGGGGAGAGATGGGAAGGCAACCCAGAAAACTGGACCACCAAAGTGGCCTCATCCAGAAGCTGAGTGCAAATTGTGGGAAACAGGATTTTTTTAAATTAATGGCATCTTTGCTTCTGCCATTGCATCAGCTTCAAAGTGGAAGCTGAGGTTGAGTTACTCCTCAACGGGGTGGAAATCAATAAAACCAGCAGGTTTAAAAACTGCCATGGCCATCTCAATGATGGCCATGCTCACATATGGGAAGAAATTCTTATATTCAACCAAAAGGATGAAGCACAGATTAAACTCAGGGGAGCACCAATGGGCTCCAGAGCACCAACTGGGAGATTGCGAGATGGTGGGCCAAGTTCCAAGGGTGGCATAACGCCTGGTAGCATTAGGGGGGCTAGCAGAGTTTGCCCAGGAGCGCTTCAGTGGCAGCCAAAAAATCGCCAGAGGGTGGCGCACCACCACCCCAAACTGAAGCAATAAGTATCAGCTGCATTGATATTGGTAAGTTTGGCTCAATTGAGCAGCTGTTTTTTGTATTTTTTAAAAATACAAATCTGGCTTCAATTTTTAAACATTGAAGAAAAAGAGAACCTTAATATAAGTATAAAGCAATATTTCCTCCACATAAGTACCAATAAGATTGGCATCAGTTTATAAAAAAATAAAATATCACCTATAATCATTGACATAGCCATAATTGATTAATTGAACCAATGTTTATGTTGGAGCTCCTCAATTATGTGCAGAAGTTTTGGCAATTGCCTCTGAAAATTTTGATCACATTATAATTATTAAAATTAGGCCCAAACTTTTATGGAATTGTAAGGTTATCAAAATATCTATGATCAATAAATTATTAGATAAAAGTTAGGTTGGAACTTCTTATTTGTAGTCTAAAGTCATCAAATGTATCTAAATATTTTAAACATATTTCATTTTTATGAGATGCTGACTTTCACCATAGTTGAAGCATTTTATATAGTTAAAATATCAACAATATATAACAGTACTATAGATAGTGTTAAGGAAGATATTAGATTAAGGAAATAAAAACTCTAAAATATAAAAAAAGATAATTATACGTAATGATTTTCAAGAGGATCATAAATAAGATAAGGATCGCTTCCTATGTAAGAATTCAGTTATTTTAGTAGTTATGATGAATCATGGAACTTTTTCTTTTTTGTTGCAATCACTTATTGCAACCAACTTGATTCAGTACTGGTAAGTTTGATAATCTTTACAAGGATGAGTGTGTACTAATGTCAGGTAAAGGTTGGGAAAGTGTGATAAAGGGCACAAAGTCAGTTTTCACACCATCTAAATTTAGGAAACGCCCCAGTGACACCAGTGGCCAAGACAAACTAAGAAAACAGTGGTGATTATCTCGCTAGAGATTTTAGCTTGGTAAGCAAAATGCAACCAGTACATCAAACTCAGCATTCCAAGCCCCTGTCATCAGTGGAGCATGGTACTTGAGTTTTTTGTTATAAACTTTAACAGCACTTTGGGAGAAGTTTTGTGTGGTGATGTGCATAAACGCTTCCCAGCTGCTGTATATGTCACACCACATTTAATGACTCCTGGATGGTTGGACCTCGGGTTTGAAACTGTGCAAGCAGAGGAAACTTTTGCACAGGTTCACATGGTGATTGATCTCCTGGATGGCCAACAGGTGGTCAAAACAAAGCGCACACACTGGACCAAATTTAACCAAATTTTTGTATTATTTGACTTTATCCCCAAAACGGTGTGACGTGAAGTCCTAGAGAACCATCTCTCAGTTGGGCTAAAAAATTTATGGGGAACTACACTCTTTTGAAATGCAGTGCTTCACGCTTATGATAGAGCTTATCATGGGCAAAGCAATTGCAATGTTCACCTCAACTGTGGTCATTATGACAGACTTAACACAAATTCCACACGCCACAATTATCTATATTGATGGACAAGCCTCTCACCAATTCCACGCAAGTGTATAGCACACCCCATATCTTCACCTATTGTCGTGCTTTCATCCACAAAGCACAAACCTGAACTTCCAGAGAGGGCACCACTTAGCATTTATTCTCCCCAACGCAATGGGAAGTGTCAACTCCCATTAAAAACCTGCCATTGCACTGATACCAACTTCCCATGGGGTGTGCAGGGGTGTTATATTTAAACAAACCTGTGTCCCCACAAGAGCGCAAAAAGTTGCAAACAGTCCCATAAAGCAGCGGCCAAGTCAGAAGCTTTGTCAGCGTCTGTGATCCTGCCTGCCTAGACCCAGGCCAACATAGAGATTTGCAGATAAAGAGGCTCACAATTTTGTTCCCCAAATAAATTGGGCCCCAACCAGTGGAACAGCTTTTTGAGTCAGTTTCCCCAGCACAGGAGTACTACATACCAATTAAAACCAATTACCCCAACTCAACCTTACCTGAGTTTTTGTTGACCTCCAATGTTGCACCGCAGGAGCACCTAAATGCAAAAAGTCAATCAAAATCGAAAACCATTAAAACCAAAACTAAACCCAAAGTGAAGGTAACCCTTAAGGACACATACTCGGTGGTGTAAGCCACGCATGGTTCCATCAAAGCAGCTGCTGAAAAACTGCGCAGGAAGGGCAAGAAAGCCCTTCCCATTGCACCTAAGGTGCAATGGGGTCTCCTTCACTATAAGGATGTTAAATATTGCTGGACTCATGGCCATGCCTTTCTGAGCTAGAAAACTGAGTTTTTAAAAAACAATTTGCCTGTGGACATCCTGGAAATTCAGGAATCCCACTGTCCACATGGTGCCCAGGACACATGGGCAACCATGCTCCTCCCCTCCCTTTCTTTCGTCGCCAAACTGTGGGGTTCTTATACATGCAATTTGTAGCTTTAAATTTATATCTAAAAATTTGTATCTTTCTGGTCATGTGCTGGTCATGTCCTTGTCAAGAGAGTTTCTGTAACTCTCTCGTTCCCAGCAAGGTGATGTGGGATGCAAACCCACATTGCTAGGGAACTAGCCATTAGGAGAATGGGAAATAAGGCACCTCAAATGGTGCCTGTGCAAAAGGTACCCCAGGCAAGGGTGTAAAGCGCAACATATAGTACCAGGTAAGTTAGAAACATCACAGCTTGAGTGGACACCAGAGGGGAGTCCATAATCAAGTGTAACTTGGCGCCAGTAGGCTTGGGTGCCTCGATCTGGAGGGAACCTGGGCGGCCTAAGGAAGCACCTGGGATTTGGGTAAATTGTGATAAGAGGTAGTGGCCCACATAGTTGGAGACCTCCTCAAAGAGGTCCACCACCAAGTTCTCCCAAGGAACCATTGGTAAAACGTAAAATAACTGGTAAATTTATTTAAGAAAGTCAACCAACGAGGAACGTTGGTCACAAAAAATGTATTTAAAGTGGGTTAGGGCAATTAAGGTTCTGTGGAAGTGCGCCCAAGCCTTGACGCTCCAATAAACATATGCTTCCATCCATTTTTGTAAAATACACCAAAAGTGCCTTCACTTAAGTAATTGATTGAAGCTGTATTTTTACCCAATCTCAAGATTTCATAACTCAAATGGGATCCGAACCCTTGCTCTCCAATTAACTGAATTGAACCGTCTTTGTTTGTAACATAAATCGTTTGTTTCAGTGCCTGGGCCGAGATAAGAGGTTGGGCGTTTTGCACCCCATTAGTACAAACCTGGGCATGCTTTGCTTTTACCCAGAGTTGGTCTAAGGTGTGTTTCAGGTCAGGAAGAGCCTGAAGTTTCATCTTCTGGGCCTCCTGTCGCCCAGCTTTATCTTTGGCATTAGTTCCCACTATTAAGTCATCCAACCATGACAGTCCTTTTCATTGGTTAATGAAGTGCATGATACTGTTAATGTTTATGCCCCAACCTGTGTGTGGGCTCGCCAGGATTTCCTCTTGGCCGTAACTTCCTCCTACCTCCACCTGATCCATTTTGTGGTGGGCGACCTGAACTGCTGGGCCAACCTGGCCATTACTGCAGGCCTTTAATGCCTACCACCCCCCTTCAGGGGCATGTCAAACACTGCATCCTAAAAGCCACCTTGGGGCTTTTTGATACCCTCCCCAAGCATGCGCCATTGCTACCCAGCATGTCCGTTCCCCATGTGCACAACAGTCAGCTGAGGTCTATGTCCCGCATTGACCTCATTCTTGCCCTGTTGAACTTTTCCTTCAAAATGAACACTTTACAATGATGAAAATTGATTTCTATGACCATAGGATGGTTTTGGTATCCTTCATTTTATCAAGACCAGCGGCACAGACGCCAAAATGGTGCAAACATTGCCCAGCCGAGATCACATCGCCCTTGTTGTCCTCATGGGTAAACACCAAAACTTCAATACCAGAGTTTGCCACACCATTCTGTGCTGATTCACTTTCTGCCTGGTCAGCCTTCAAAGCAAACACCATCCTTTAGGCACGCCACATCTCATCACGATGCTCTTAGGCTGACTCAGAAGTCATTAAGTGCATGCTAGTGAAAGTGGACCACCTGGAGTCTAATGTCCCTGCAGCAGGGTACAGCACGGCTTGGGGGTCATAAGTGGGCAGAAGTGTCTGCTCATCTCAACGCACTGGTAAGACGACACAAACATTGCATTTGTGTTCATTTCACAGCAAAAATTCTACCAGTAAATGACATGTTCTCCGTCTACTTTTTCTGCAAATTCTTCACAATGTAACTGAGCTTGGCCTGCACACAGGTGAGGCGGATGAACAACGCCATTGCAAACACTATAGCCAAAGTGGCAGTATAGTTTTGATTTTTTTATTCTGAGTTGTATAAGTCCAAACCAGTCAAATAGCCACAATTGATGAGTTTCTTGATGGCGCACATACCTGCACCATTTTATACTTCCCAGAGCTAATGAATTTAATTACTCATGACAAACTCTTGTATGCCGTTTATAGTGCATTCCACAGGAAGTGCCCAGGTCCAGATGGGATCCCAATGAGTTCTACAAAAAATGTTTTTATTATTCCTCTTCTCTGATGCTTGCCTCAATGAACAAATGTCTTTTAAAAACACGCCTCCTTCCTGGGGGCCAGGAGGCCTATATGAGAGCGCTGTATAAGAAGGCGGATAAGCTGAACTTGACGAACTGGCACTCTCATCTCACTTACTAATACATACACTAAGTTGATTACTAAAATATTGGCCAACCGCCTAGGGAAGTTGCCTCAGAAGAAAATTACTCTGAGCAGTTTGGCTCTATCCCCAAACCATCAATATAGTACAACATCCACACCTTGGCCAATGTATGCTAATCTTTAGCTACTGATGTGCTTGTGTTCATGGACCAACAAAAAGCTTATGATAGGGTTAGCTGGGATTACCTCAAAGCCTGCCTTTATAAATTCCACCTCCCCCTCCAGTCATAAATTGGGTGATATTGCTCAAGGAATGTGCCACATTGGCAGTGTGTGGCCCTGGTTTCCTCACTGTAAAAATTTACTGTTTTGGGTTATTATCAGCAATCAACCCCAGTAATCTTTTTACTGCACAGGTTCAGTTTCTTGTGCAATTCGTCTGCATTGTATAGTATATTAGATTATTTGTTGATAATAGTATGATGACTATTGACCATAGTTGAGTATGAATTTTTATATCTTGGCCCAACGCTTGGCCAGTATTCACAATTAAAATACTTGAGATGTCGTGATCTAGGGATTCATTCCCTCACTCTGGCTAACCTGATCTTCTCTGAGATTCCCTGGTGACAGTCTCTTTGGTTCAACACACAGTCAGCAGCAATCCCCAATTGTTTCTCCTTCTTCTTTGGATCCCAGCTCAGATCTTCAATCTTTTTTCTAAGAGTCTCCCAATTGAAGCACACAGCAATAATATCCTTGAGAAGAATAGAACAAATGAAAGCTGATAATAGTTTACTACTTAAACTATATACCAGATGAACAACTTAGAACTATATACCTGTAATATGATCTAACTATCTGTTTTTTATTAGGAGATCATTTTAGGGAATTTATAGTGGGGATCTAGTCATCTAACCCTTGGTTGACACCTCTTCAATGAAACAGCACCCATTGCCATTATATCACCCATCCTCATCTTGGCAGTGATAATCTTCCCATCCTGGCTAGGAGTCTGTCATTGGACATCCTTAAGACCTAAGTGGAAAGAGTCAGTAAACGCGTCCCTATCATTTTCCTCTCAATCCAAGCAAATCAACCATATTTGGCTAGCAACCTGCTTAGGTAATGGGACTTATTACCCATTAAGGCAGGTCACCCACCAACTGAGTGATTTGCTTTTTGCAGGCGGCATCAATCGCCTCACAACTTACTATTCATTCCCAATCAGTCAGTGATTAAACCCAACTGATCCCAATCAATACACCTGATATTTACTCATTATCAGATGCCGCTATTTTGTTGGCAGCTCCACCCAATAAGAACTTAAGTATTCATCCGGATTGATCCTTGATAGATATGACCAGGCGAATATCCCAAAATCCCTAAATGTAGTTACTCCAAAACTTGGGCCAACCAATTTCCAATTCACTTTGCCTTAGGGAATTATCCCCTAGCGCTTCCTGGTAATCTAGCAGGCTGGGAATATAAGCAAAAATCTCAACACATCCCCCTCTTGCCTAGATTTCCAGCGATAAAAGGACTGGGGCATGAGAACAAAGCTTTGGACACTCTGTCAAATACTTTGTTGGCTTAAGCGGAGTATGATCATCAATACTCAACGCTGCTTGGGATGACCTTTGGCATGCGGCCTCTTTCTCTTCCTCCTCACTATTACCTACTCAGAGCATGGCCCCCACGATCTACTGTCATGTTGGGCTGATTGATTTACTCATGATGATACTAGTCCCAGGATCCAGTTTTCCCCCTGTCAGGGCATATGACCTGCTGTCATATTCAGGATTCTTGGTCCGGCGTCCTTGATTTCCTGATTTTCTCCTCATCCTAGACAGGAGACTCTTGTCGTTGATGTTCATTTCGCGGCCTGATTAAGAATGCTATTTATGTTCTCCCTTGTTATTTTCTTTTTCAAAACCCATCGGCTCAAGTCATTCCCAATTTTTCTCTTGGAGAGCTTATCTCATTAATTTTGAGATTAGTTTCTCTGAAATTGGAGCTCAATGGATTGTAAGATGCATAATGTCAACTTCCATAAAAGTCTGACATCCCCCTCTTGTCCAGCTCATATGTCAAATTCTGAGTTGCAATACCAGCAGCATCTAAGTAGTTTGTCTGATCAAGACCTCTGGCTCTTCTAGAAGATATGTTGGGATGCACGGCGGAACCTCTTCTATGATCCTTCCAGGACTCATACGCCTAGTTAGCACCAGCAGCTAGTACTTCCATCGAATTACTGGAAATGGTAGCCAATCCCTCCAAAACCAGGCTTGCAATCGTTTTATACAACTTATTGGTCAATTATTCCTCTATCGTTAATTCCAGAGTTGGATTTCAAAACTCTCCTGGATATAGCTCCTTTTGCTGATGCACCAACCATTGGCATGGATGCTCCAGAGATTATACCATTTGCTCTTGATTGCTCTTTTCTTGCCAGATCAGACCAGCTTACTGAGTTCCTTTTCTGACTCAGACAATATTACAAACCTGTTGTTCTGGCTACTAAGCTCAACATCTGTAAAAGTATTCATTTCAAGCTCCCCTATGCTGAACTCTGGGACCAAATCACCAAGTATTTTTCCCTAGTGCTGAATCCCTCTGATCTTTATAACATCCTAGATTGGGATACCGCCACTTATGCTCTTCGCTTTGCTGGCCAAGTTCTTCAAAGTTGGTACATAAAGCTTCCATCCTCTCCCAGGTTTCACCGCTCCTTCAGCTCCAGCTTCTGAGAAGCCCATAGTCATCGCTTGCAGGATGCCATTTGCTTCCTGCATGACTATCTCTTCGCTGGCGCTTCCCATCAGTACTTTATGCTGATGGCTTTAGTAGAGGTATCATTCAGCAACCCCCTCAAGCATCCCTTTTTCGCTGCTGGCCCATGTCTGGAATTCTTGATGAAGCCCATTGTCAGGCGCTCAAGACTATTCTTCCAGATCTGGTACTATATTGGGATTACTTGGGGTTATTTTCCAACTGCCTCTTTTTATACTGTTGCTTTCCTCACTCCCCCAAGAGGCAACATGGGCAGAATCATCTCTGTAGTAAGGACAAGTAATAAAAATAAAAAATTATAAAACTGTATCAATTTTTCTATGCGGTTTATAATTTTTTCCCATATCTTTTATCAGATTTTTTATTTTTATTCTTCTTTTTTTCCCTGAGACTTGACCTTGTTTTGGTTCGGTGGTCCATCTTTTTATTTTATTTTCCCCAAACTGGGTTCTGGGTACTTAAACCTACCAGTTTTCTATGGTTCAGAGGTCCTTTCTTTGGACTTACCCATCTAGATTGGTTCAGAGGTCCTTTTTCTGGACTTGACCTAATCATCAGGACATGACCAAAACAATATTTTTTTGGTCCTTCCGGAACTTTTTTAATCTTTTCATCGATCCATTACTTCAGATACTTAGCATAGACTCGATTCACAACTCTTTCATCCAAGAGATTCTTGAAGGAGTAGGCATCAGTTACCATCTTGGCGATCACTTCAAACAGACCCAACTACAATTCATCTAGTTTGTTTTTTCTGAAACCATATCACATTAGGCTACTCTTTTGCCTATTCAATATTCTGCTAAGGCCAGTCAGTTTATCATCCATTGATTTCGTTTGTATCTCTTCTTTGATGTAATATCAAATGCTTGTGATTGCATATCATTCAGGATATTTGTCAGTCAGTTCAAGTACTGTTTGGCACTCACCCCCAATGTTGGTTCCACCACCTGATATAAAATCGGTGGCAACGCAGCCTTTCTCCCATACAACAAAACAAATGGCGTTTTTCCTGTTTCCATATGATTACTGATATTGTAGGCAAAAATCACCTAACTCAGATACATTCCCCATGCAGAAGTTCTTCCTTCGAATAGCTTCCTCAGCATTGTGTTCAGCGTTCCATTCATACATTCTACCAGTCCGTTTGTCTCCATCTAGTAGGGTACTGACATGACTCCTCTGATCCCCATTACCTCATTCAATCTTGGGATCACATGAGATGTAAAGTTTGTCCCATTATTACTAAGCAGGATCTGCAGAAATTCATGTCAATATACTACTTGATCCAGGATGAACCTCGCAGTGCTGGTAGCATCTACTTTCATTGGGGCCTTTGTCTCAACCCATCTCATCAGATGGTCAATGGCAACTATAATGTACTTGACTCCCCATATGCTCATTGCCAGCGGTCCCATCACATTGATGGACACTATATGCCAGGCAAGTCCAGGGCAGACCAGTCAGTATCCAGTTGTATTCTTATGTGGTTTGTGCAGCTGGCACTTAATGCAACAAGCTAGATATTACGTGAAATCGTAGTTGATGGACTCCCAGTAGTACTAGCAAATATGATCAATTGTTTTTCTCAGTCCTCCATGATCAACAACCTTGTGATCTTCTTGCACTATAGCTGCTCTTTCCGACGGCTTCAGGAATAGTAAATGCTTCCCATTGATCGTCTTAAACACTTGTTCATCCATGGTCTTGGTGTTTTCCATCACTTTCTGAAGTGCACCTTGGATCTCTTAGGCTCATTCCAAATTTCTCCATCAACCATTCTCTGTAATATCTCATCTGCCTGCGGGTATACCATCTGGACCATTGTTAACTGCAATAAGCCATCTGCATTCTGGTGAGAAGCCCCCACTCAGTGGACAATCTTGTAATTGTAAGCCTATAGCTTAAGTGCCCATTGGGCCAGTTGTCCTAATGGTTCTCTCAAATTGTGAAGCCAATGCAACAAAGAGTGATCTATCACCACTTTAAATGTGTTCCATGGATGTAAACCTGAAACTGCTTACATGTTTAAATGACCGCAAGGCATTCATGCTCAGTTACAGTGTAATTCCTCTAGCTGACTGAGAGTGTCCAGCTCACATACGCCTCCAGATGTTTGTCCACAAGTTCATCTACTTGGCTTAGTATGGCGCCAATTGCTGTCAACGAAGAATCAGTTTTTATAATAAGCTCTTAATCAAAATTTGAATATTTCAGAATCAGAGAATCTATTAAATAACAGCGTAGCTCATCAAAGGATTCCTGGGCTTCTTCATTCCATATGGATCCTTTTTTGGATCCTTTAAAAGATGGAATAATGGCTCGGCTATTCAGGCGAAGTCCCAAATAAATCTTCTGTAGTATCTTACCATCTCAAGGAACACTTGGTTGCCTTGGACACTCCTCGGCACAGCCATCCATTCTATGGCTTCTATCTTCTAGGCTTGTGTCTGCAATCCACTAGAGTTGATCACAAATCCCAGATATTCCAACTCTTTTTTGAAGAAGTGACACTTCCTTGGCTTAATCTTCAGGTTAGCCATGGACAGTCGCTTGAATACTTCTTCCAAGTGGTGTTGGTGATCAGTAAAAGTCCTACTGAACAAATGTATATCATCCAGGTATACCAGGATGCATGACAATTTCAAGTCGGTAAGTATGGCGTCCATGGCCCTCTGGAACGTTGCAGGCGCATTACATAGACCCTGCGGCATCCCCATCAGTTGGTATAGCCCCTTTGTGGTAATAATCATGCATTTTTCCTGGTCTTCTTTTGGCAAGTCAATTTGCCAATATCCTGAGATCAGAATCATCATGGAGTAATACTTTGCTTCTCCCAATCAGTCTATCACATCATTAATATTCAGTAGGGGATATGATTCCTTCTTTGTAATCTTATTCAGCTTTTGGTAGTTGATCACCACCCAGTGGAGCCATCCTTTTTCTTCACAATCAGAATCAGACTCACCCAGGGACTTGATGACGGAACTAGAAGCCCAAGCTTTACTAGTTTGCTGATTTCATCTTCCACTACTGCTTTGGCCACTGATGATCATCATATTGGTCTCATCCTGATTGGCAAAATTTTCCCAGTATTGACCTTGTGGATCATGTCTCTTGCTTATCCCAAATCTTGGTCATCCTGAGCAAACACTTCCCAATACTTTTCAAACAAAATCAAGCACCTCCACTTGCTGGCCTTCTGACAGATCAGTAAGTTGCTCTTGATTAACTAATAGGTTAACGCTCTCAGTTACCCTGGCCAGTAATCCCACCTCATTGAGAGTCCCAAAATTGTGGAATCTCCTCAATTTGGTCGTTGGGATTAGATAAACACAATAATCTGATTCTTCCTGATCTCTATTGGGTTTTCACTTAAGTTTGCCAGGAGAACTCAAATTTCTCCATGTCCTGGCATTATTATCCCAGGAGCTTCCCAAGGCTCCATGTCAGACATTCTTCTTCTCGACTTTTGAAGAAGAATGTTGGAGGTAAGAATGCTCCCAAATCTGTTACCGTAATTGGCCCATTACCTGTCCAATCTTTGAATAATATTGTGGTTATCAATGATATGAGTACCAATGGCGAAAAGACCTTGGCGGATTCTTGGTGAAACCCTATCTATTGGGAAATTATGATTTATAACCAAAATCAGCTTAATAAGGTAAGAACTGATAATAGGATTGCTCTGACTTCTCAGCTGAATTTGAGGTGTTTGTTATTGCATGGGTCTGTTCTTCCCCAAGGTGAGAAGATTTTACTCATCGATGATTGGGTGCAAATTAACAAACCATTACCATACGGGTCTGATCACCTCTGAGGTGAGAAGATTTTACTTGCTGGTGATTAGATACAATTTATCAAATCATTACCACACGGGTCAGTTTTGCCACAAAATATTTATCTTCAATCTGATAGGCCAAAAGCTTATATTTCTTTTAGATGACTCAGCTTTATAATACTTTAGCCCCAAATACCCATGGCCCCAGGATTTGAACTAGTTTAAATAGGAAATACTAGTATCGAAGAAAGGGCTTTTTTTGGCTTGCCCCACATAAACAATAGAAAAAATAAAAAACTTTAACAAAGCGTTATTTATTACTTTTTATTTAAAAAGTAAGCTTCTTACTTTGACAAAATATTTGTGGCATCCGTCGGTGGATCCCACACTCCACTCTGGACTTCTTCCAGGGGCTTCCAACATCCTCATACAACAGCTCAGGTATCTTTAATGTCAACCACATGTTGACTATCATCTGCAATCCTGGCGATATGGTCTTCTCATTCTTGATCCTCAATGGATTTCCTGGTTCTCTAGGATTTCTGCCGGCATTTATTGTCACTTTTTAGGTCCTAAACTCATAGACCATAAAAATCTATAAAGTTATATATTTATATATTTTCTGTATTCTTATTTTGCAATGGGACTTGCAACCTACAAAAAGGTTCAGAGGTCCTTCTTTTCATTTCATCCAAATTGGTTCCTAGGTACTTAAGACTACCAGTTATCATGGTTTAAAATCTTATCCTCTTAAGATTTAACCATCCATTTGGTTCAGTGGTCCTCTTCTAGGACTTATCCAAAATCTCAGGACATAACCATTTAATGGTTCAGAGGTCCGCTGGGAACATTGCAACTATTTTCTCTTAGTCTCAATACTTCTGATTAGTATTGACCTTCTTCACTATATGACCAGAAGCGCTGTCTCTTCATGTATAGGCTGCTCTTGCTGACTCTGGCAATAATTTTTGAATATATTAGGCCTTTTATCCTGACTGGTTATTCATCCAACGGGTCCTAATTTCATCTCTTATTTCAGCAACTGATGCTTTGGATCCTAGTGTCTCATTAGTCAAAAGTTCCATCCAATTGTTAAAATCGTTTTTCCCCTGAGAAGTGGTATTCAGCCTTTGTGGCTATCCTTAATTATACAGGTTGTTATGGCCTCGTTAGCTTCATCCAATTTCTCCTTCTTGATAAACTCGTCTTCAGCAACTTCTGATCATTGGTTGAGTGCTATTTAACTGAGGCAAGACGACCAGGGGACGGGCATTACCAAATATGTGTGTAAAACGAAGAAAGACAAAATTGGGCACCCCAGGGTACTCAAGTTACCCCTGTTACCAGCGGGACTGCCAGATATGGGGGTTGGTGCACTACTCCGAGGGGGTTTCCCCCGCTATGGAGCAGGTGTGAAGGAAGGGGTCTGTGTGTAGGAACCAGAGTGGGAACCACGATTCTATGAGCGCCTGTTGCCTTGGCCTCATATATTCATAGAGCCAGGCTTGGAAGTGCTCTAGTAAGTGGACGTGGAATCTGTTAATAATCCCATGAATGGTTGGGACCGTGCCCTTGAACGCATCTAATGCAATTGTGTGTATTGTCCACATTGCAATGGGTATCATTATGGAATGGATGGTAGATGGGATTGGTGACTCGATCTGGAGCGCAAGGAGACTCTTTGATATAGAAAATTACTGCTCGTTTTGGATCTTAAGCAGGCGCGCGACTTCCTTCCATATGGCTTTGGATGGGGAACATGTTTCTAGGCGGTGATTAGGAAGCCCTCCCCTCCACATACTGCGCAGGTTGTGTGGAGGGAATTGGAGCGGTCCGCCATCCTATAGGTCCTTCTCAGACAGCGCCAGGCGTTGGCTCTTATTCTCAGCTGTAGGAGTGGGTGGTGCGTCATTTTCCACACTGCCTTCTGTGTGGTTAAGTCATAGAGAATTTCTAACACATTTAGCTATTCGATTCTAGCAATGGTTGGAGTTGTAGCAAGCATGTCTCTCTGGGGGTAGTTTTCTTGATTTCTTAATTTAAAGTGGGGGCTGGGTCGTCCCCTTCCCTTCACAGTGCATGTGTTCTCTACGGTCCATCCCTTGTGGCGGATGGTTCAGAGGATGCATTTGAAGTGAGGGGAGTTTCCATGCGGACCTGTTGCGGTAGGGTGTTTAGTAAGGTATGATAGTAGTCTGGGTGGGCTATGTGGGTTGGCTAATTTGGGCGCCTGTGCGAAGTTAAACCTCGCTGCCCTGGAACAGTGTTGTCGCGGGAGGTCTGGGGCAAGGACTTCCTTTATCCAGGCTTCCAGGATGCGGTTGGCGTGGCTCTCAGTATCTATCAGTCCCATGCCTCCTCTTGAGAGTGGTTAAAGAGTGTATCCATCCGTATGGGAGGGTATGAGCTGGGCCATAGCCAGCCCTGGATGAGCGCGCGGATTGAAGTTATAAAGGTGGGTGAGAAGGCGATCACGTGGGCAGGGTACCATAGTATAGGGAGGATGAGTGAGTTGGCAACTGTTACTCGCCCCGTTAGTCCTGGGGATCTTCCCTTAAGGGAGGTGATGCAGTTGGATATCGGCTGTAGTAGGTTGCTTTCCATTGTCTCATTGGCATATCCCCCTGTTTCCAGCCATATCCCAAGGCGGCGGACAGGAGTGGTGGTGGGAGGTGATGCAAAGGGTAAAATGAGTGGGTTTTTCCTTCATATGGGGTATGATGTTCTGGTGTTGTAGCCCAGTTGTTAGTGTACTTGCCTAAGAGAATGATTTCTGTTTTCCTTTTGTTGAGCAATGCATTGCTCACCATGTAGTATTCCTCTAGGGGTGCGTTCCAGCTGTTGGGCATCATCATTGTTAGCTATACCTGCCACGCAGTCATCCGCAAAGGCTAGTATCTTGACTGTTGGCTGTCCTTGTGCAGTTATGCCCATGAAGCGTGAGTCAGTTATGTGGAGGAGTGGCTCAAAACTGAAATTATACAGCAGTGGGCTGAGGGGGTCCCCTTGTTTGAGCCCTTGGTGTGGTGTGATCTTGTTAGTTAGGAAGCCAGGGCCGCATACAGCCATGGTTGCAGATTCTGTTAGGAGCATCGCCCAGTTTATGAATCTGGGTGGGAGTTTGAAGGCATGTAGACATTCTTTTAGGTATGGCCAGCTAACGCGGTCATATGTCTTTTCCTGGTCTAAGAAGACTAGGGCTCCAGTTGCTTTAGACTGACATATATTTGCAACAGGGTGTATGTTGTTCCATATTGAGCGCCCTGGTAGAACTCAAACTGGTTGGGTGACAGGACGTCAGAGGCAATTGCGCCTAATCTGACTGTTAAAATTTTTGTTAGAATTTTTATTTTCAGTATTATATAGTGCGATTGGACGCCAATTGTCCATGTCCAATTTGTCACCCTTTTTATATAAGGTTATTACATATGATTTATGGCCACCAGGTAGGAGGCGTGTTTCCAGTAAGCACTGGTTCATAGACGCCAATAGGAGGGGGCCAAATTGTTGAAAATATTTTTTGTAAAATTCGTAAGGTATCCCATCAGCCCTGGGCATTTCCTACATGGTGCACCGCGGATTGTATCCCAAAGCTCTTCCCATGTAATTAGATTTAGAATATTGTAATTTGGCAGTGTGCTTTGTATCCTGGCGTTTTGTATAAAATTTTTGATTTTTTGTGGGTCTGTCAGCATATCGCGTTATTTTTCAGTGTAGTAATGGTGTACTTCCGCCTTGACCTCCTCAGGGTCAGTTACCACGGTGCCATCAGTCTTGCAGACCTGTGTGCACATAGCTGGTTGCCGCGGGAGTGGAATTGGTGGAAGAAATATGTTGAGCAGGTTTCGCCTTCTTTTATGAATTTACCTTTGTTTGATACTTTGATTCTGTGTTGGTGTTTAAAGATGAGGGTGTTTAGTTGGGCGGATATTTCCGCCCATTTGCATCCCCAGTTGGGGCTATAGCCATATCTTGGGGTATTTAGCTCAAGGTGGTCCAGTTCCGCCAAGGTACGCTTGATTGTGACTGTGTCAGCGGTGTACTTACATGATGTGAGATGTCAGGTTTTGTTGATTAGTTTCTTTTTTAAAATTTGTCCTTATTATGATGGGATCCAAGTTGAATGGGGCTGTGAATTCTGGGATTTTAGCCTTGTGTTCAACCCAGTCGGATATTTTGAGTAATTTTATGTTCTCCAGTTGAAGCTTTCTCCAAGACGACACCTGTGCATGGGTTTGGGTTGGCGATAGCTGCACCATAACAAGTCAGTGGTTGGAGAAATTGACTTTTTTGTTGTAAATTTGGAAAATCTTGATCATTGGGATTGCAGGACGAGGATGTGATCAATGCGGCTCATTGATATGAGCACTATCTCACAATTGTTGGGCCATGTCATGTGGGGAAGGAGTGGTGAACCGGGGGGAGGGCATCCTGTAGGCCAAGGTATGCCTTCATTGTGCAGAATTTGATGTGCCCCGGTGGGTATCCCCTGGGGTTAGGCCATTGGTCCATGTCAGGGTTATCCCAGCAGTTAAAGTCGCCCAACAGGATAGTACCTGGTGGGAGGGTGAGAGTTGGAACAGTTTTGAGAAATTGTTTTCTCTTGGCTGCAGTGCATGGTGCATAGATGCATGCTATCAAGACTGTTTCCTCTTGGCATGTGATCATTGCTACCAATATGTGACCGTAAAGGTATGAAGATGAATTTGTAATTTTAAATTTTTTGTTATTAAGATGATCACCCCACAGTGGGACGTCCATACTGATTGTGATGGTGAGACCCTGGCTGACCAGGATCCTTCTTCCCTTGTAAACAGTGGGTTTCTTGGATGGCCAAGATTTTTATAAGAGGTTTTTTCAGGAAATCCAGCTTTTTGGCTTGAGACATTTGAGCCCTGGTTCCCGCGATGTTTAGCATCCCTATTGACACTGAGGTGCCTGCGGCGCCTCAGGAGCAGTTGGGAGGACCCTCTGGCCCTATCCCACCATGGCTCATTTTGGCCATGCTCCGCGTCTGTACTCCAACTCTTTCAGTGATATTATCAGTTCCCTTGACCTGACCCAATTTTTCATTAAAATTGCAGTTTTTTAAATTTGCATTATCTTTTCCCACATGTGTCTCATGATGGTTCAATACGGGGTGCTGATTGGGTTCTGTAATTTTGAGGGTTCAAATTTGGAGAATTGTGCACCACATTTTCATCCATATTGCAGCTTAATTGTTCCTCAAAGTGTGCATGATTGATGTCAATTGGTGACTCAGTTGAGTTTCTGTTAAAATTTTCAAACTGGGCATATTGTTCTGATTGGTTGGCTCGGTGTATATCTAAAATGTCCTCCCAAATTTGTCCCAGGTCAATGGATGATTCCGCGTGCACCGCCGCTTTGGCCACTGCCCGCTTGCAGGCTTTTGTGCCACTTTGCGTTGTTTGTTTGTAACTGGGTTCACAATGGAGTAAAGTCCATCTTCACTTCAGCGGAATGGGTGGTGACCATAGGTCATTCTGGCGAAGTTTTCGTTACTTTTGTTCATGGCTTCCTCACAGTAGTCTGCTTCCATTAAGCCCTCCTTCATGGGGCATGCGTGTTCCTTGTGTTTTAATGAACCGCAGTGGTTGCATATAGGCAGTGCACGTTCCAGTGTAACTCAGAATGCGGATGATTGTCCCCCATCTGCAAAGTGAAACTCTGCTGTGTGGGGGATTCTTGATAAGTCATATTCCACTTTAGGGAACAGGCAGATCATGGCGATAGCTTTGCCTGTGCACAGGGTGGGCATCAGGCGAAATCTTTGTAATTCAAGTTGCATAATTTATCCATAGGCTATGAGGCCTTTGCGGAGCTCCTCCTTAATTACCTTACAAGGAAGGTTGGTAGGGAGTGAGTCAAATGAAATAAATAAAGTTTTAGCTTTGTTCCATCTGGTGCACGCGGTGCGCACTATTTTTTTCCCTCAGGGAGGGCAATTTTGACGCAGACTTTTGCTGAGGCATCAGCTTCATCAGCTGTTTTGAAATTAATATTGATCCAGCTGCAGCCCATGTTGTTGGTGGCTATGTACACCGCGTGAGGGAAAAGTGAGTGCTGTGCCTCACATGTTTTCTCCAACAGGGTTGGTGACTCACCCCCAAGGAAGAGTCGGAGCCCATGTTCCACCTTTGAAATGGGTAGGTTGCATTGGATGTACATGTAATGATCTTGTTTTATAGTAAACATCATAAACCCGGATGGTGTCTGAGTTTGTGGTTTCTTGGTGGATTGGGTTCCTGGTCCCCCTCTATGGCGTTTCTTGCCCTTGAGTGCACCATTTAGTGCACCACTTGATGCGACGCTCGCCCAGGTTGTATTAGGTTATTATTAAAGTCTCCCATCTCTCCTGTGTGATTATCAAAATTGCTGTTTGAATCAAAGTGTAGTAACTAAAGTGAATGTTACAGGAAAGAAAAGCTTGGTTGAGTGATTTTAAGTTAAACGATTTTCTCCAATATATTGGATTAATCTTTTCCTGTTTTTATCTTCATATCTTTATTGGTATAGCAATCCAATTCTCTGGATTGATTGCTTCCTAATTCATCCATTGCTTCATCTAAAAACTCACTCCTCAGGACTATTTAAAGCGGACTCAATTTCAACCTGAGTTGATCCTGCTGATCCTTGGGACTATTTCCAGCGGACCCAATTTCAACCCAAGTTGGCCCTGCTGTTACTCTTCATCTCAAGTAGATGTTTGATGGAATAGGTTTCCTTGCAGCACTAGATAGTTCCATATCTAGACTGCAAGTCCTTTTCGCTGGTAATGATTAACTTCCGTTTTCTTCACTTGAAGCTCCACTTCTGAGCTGGGTGAATGCCAATGAACGTGATCCACTTCACTTTCTGTCTTCATTAAAGTTACTTTCCTTAGTAACTTATTTCCAGAATTAAGAACATCTTCATAGGACATCATGTTCTAAGTACTTCAACTCAACTACACCCCTGTAGTGAGCACCAACTTTTAAAAAATTACTGTTTTGGGTTATTATCATCAACCAACCTCAGTAACCTTTTTACTGAACAGGTTTGGTTTCTTGTGCACTTCGTCTGCGTTGTATAGTATATTAGATTATCAGTTGATAATAGTATGATGACTATTATCTGTAGTTGAGTATGAATTCTTATATCTTGGCCCAACGCTTGGCCAGTATTCACAATTAAAATACTTGAGTTGTCGTGATCTAGGTATTCATTCCCTCACTCTGTCCAACCTGATCTTCTCTGAGATTCCCTGATGACAGTCTCTTTGGTTCAACACACAGTCGGCAGCAATCCCCAATTGTTTCTCCTTCTTCTTTAGATCTCAGCTCAGATCTTCAATCTTTTTTCTAAGAGTCTCCCAATTGAAGCACACAGCAATAATATCCTTGAGAAGAATAGAACAAATGAAAGCTGATAATAGTTTACTACTTAAACTATATACCAGATGAACAACTTTGAACTATATACCTGTAATATGATCTAACTATCTGTTTTTTATTAGGAGATCATTTTAGGGAATTTATAGTGGGGATCTAGTCATCTAACCCTTGGTTGACACCTCTTCAATGAAACAGCAGCCATTGCCATTATATCACCCATCCTCATCTTGGTAGTGATAATCTTCCCATCCTGGCTAGGAGTCTGTCATTGGACATCCTTAAGACCTAAATGGAAAGAGTCAGTAAACGTGTCCCTAACATTTTCCTCTCGATTTAAGAAAATCAACAATATTTGGCTAGCAACCTGCTTAGGTAATGGGGCTTATTACCCATTAAGGCAGGTCACCCACCAACTGATTGATTTGCTTTTTGCAGGTGGCATCAATCGCCTCACAACTTACTATTCATTCCCAATCAGTCAGCGATGAAACCTGACTGATCCCAATTGGTACACTTGATAGTTAATCACTATCAGATGCCCTTTTTCGTTGGCAACTCTTCCTGACAAGATCTTAGTATTTGTTTAAATTGATCCTCGACATATACAACCAGGCAAATATCCAAAAAATCCCCCAAATGTAGTTACTCCAAAACTCGGGCCTTTAAATTTCAATTTACTTCGTTTTAGGAATTATCCCCTAGCGATTTCTAGTAATCTAGTATGCTGGGAATATGAGCAAAAATCCTAACACTCACTGATGTGGTCACTCTCAGAGTGGTCTCTGCCAAGGGTACCCTTTACATCCACTCTTATACATTTTCAGCCTCTACCCACTTCTACGCAGTTGAATGAAAGCCTTACTGGTGTCCATGTGCAATTCCAAACCCTGTTAGAATGCTGGCATTCACTGATGATTGTGTAATTGGGATGTCTGACAACCTTGATGCATGCACGATGGAGGAAACTAACTAGGATATTCCAGGGTCAGTAATGCCACCCTTAATGCCTCCAAACCCAAAATCATTTTCCTTGGCAGATTCCAATCCCGCTGGTCACTGGTGCCCCTTAGTCATACTTCTCTGGCAGCTAGCTCTCTTATTCACTTGCTCCGGCCACCCCATACTGACCTGATTGTAATTTTTTTCATGTTAAGCCCCACTGTTGGTCCAGTGCACCATTTGGGAGTGTGGCTGGAAGCGGGAGAGTTTACCTCATTGGTAATGGAGCACCACATTCTAGATAATGTTGCAAAGCGCATTTCCCCCTCAGAGACCACAAGACTACCCTAACAGGACAGGTTGTGCTTGCCAACTCTATGCTCCTGTCAAAAGTCAGGCTTGTAGCACATGCCATTGCTTTTTCCCCCTCTTTCTTCACCACTTTGTACGCTCTCCTACAAGTGTGGCTTTGGTTAGGCCGCCCTCCTCTGGTGTGCTTAAATGTCGTCTTTGGCCCTCACCAGATTGGTGGTATGGGCCTGCTCACTTAGAGGCTCATGCTGCCAAAATAATTGGCACCTGGATCGCTGCAGTTACCAACCCCACACCCCCAGACAATCACTGGTCACATGCGGCCTGCTCCAATTTTGCCCAAGCCCTTTGCCTCCGCAATCCTACCCACCCCCATTCTCTACTTAGCTATCTAGTCTCTCATCCCTATGCCATGGGCCTGCATGGGACGGTGCCACACTTCAAACGGAATTCTCCTCACTATGCAGAGCGCTGAGTGGAAAATCAACACCATTGGACACACACGCCCAGAGGGGTCGCCCTACTCCCCATTTCAAGCAATAAGTCCATGGAAAAGTTGTTTTACACAACCTGGTACCCCAAAGTCCCCCTTCTTTTCTCATGTGGACTGCCTTGACAATCTGGACATCACGTACTCTCTGGAGACCCAAATGGACATTTGGCAGTACACACATCATCCTCTGTTACAACCCCAGATTTGCTCCCATGTGTGGAGATGCCTGAGAAAGGTGTACCGGACTGCTGAGCGGTCCAATGCCTCTCAGTCTTCATGCATTGTATGTGTTCAATATAGGTCATTAGTCCATTGCTTGGAAGATTGCCTGCCATCACAGGTGATCTGGCGGGATGTTATGAATCTCTTTTGCCAGGAGAAAGCACAGACTTTCGGCCTAACTAAGAACATCTTTGCTTTTTCCAAGACCTCACCTATCCACTTTTCCCTATGCACCTTAATTGTTGCAATTGCATTATGGACGATCCACACTATTGTCCTTGATGCACTTTCTGTAATACCCCAACCCACCATGAAGCTGTGTGTGCTTCCACTCTCACCTAACGGATCACTTCCAAGCTTGATTTTTTGGCCACCTTCCATCCCGCCTCCATCAGTTAATGTCATTCTGGTTCCCCATCTGGTTCCTTTCATCAGACCCTTTCCTTCATTTGTGCTCGATTTTGACCCAGACCTCTAACGCCAATTATTCTCTTCCTTCCACTTGTGGTCCTTCTGCCAACAGGAAATAGCTTCAGCTCCTCTTGGGTGCCCTTATGATTTCTTGTTGTTATGTTGTTTATGATTATTGGAATTATCAATTATGTGGTAGGCCTTTTCTAAATAAAATTTAAAAATTCAAAAATAGAAATTTAGGATAATTCAGGAAGATTAAATGTCTCATGTCAGGATTGTTTTTGAAGTTTTTATAGCAGATAGGCTCTTTCAAAAAGCTGACAAAGGAGTTGGAAGAACCAACCAGGTAGATTTCTTTCACTTTAATTGACTAAATCAAAGCCAAATTTTATGTTTTATAAAAATACAAAAGACTAGCTGCTCAAATTGAGCAATTTAAGTCAAAATGTTGATGCCATTGATGCATGCTGCCCCAGCTTGGGGTGGTGGTGTGCCACCTTCTGGCATCCTTTGGCCACCGCTGAAGCGCGTCTGGGCTGTCAATGCTAGTACTCCCAATGTCATCAGGCGTTATGTACCACCTCAGGACTTAGCCCACCTTCTTGCAAGCTCACAGGTGGTGCCCAGAGCCCTTTGGTGCTCACTAAGAGCAACCTGCATATCGGCCTCTGGGTAAATATGGGAATTCTTCCCATATGCAAGTGCAGCCATCATCAAGATGGCCATGGCGGTTTTCAAACCCGCTTGCTATATTAATTTTCACCCTTTCAAGGGCTAATCACACCTCACATTTTGATCCAAGGCCAATGCAGAAGCAGCATCTTTGCTGTCAAAAATTTTTATGAAATATCCATATTCCCACTGTTCAAATGAAGCTCCCAGATGAGGCCACTTTGGTGGTCCAGTTTGCTGGGTTGCCGTCATTTCTCTCCCCTGAACGCCTTCAACATGAATTGATGGATTTGGCCAATTATGGAGCAGACCCCATCTTACAGTTTGTGGTACCCAATGGAGCAGGTCAGTTGGCAGGGCCACATGCCTTTGTGATGATCTGCCTTTTCCATTGTGAAACCCACCTTGCAATTCCACTCCCGCACTGTGATCAGATCTGCACCTGATCACAATTTTTGGGCGCATGTCAAAAATGGCCATACCATATGCCCCTTGTGCTTCAAATTAGATCATTTGAAGTGCAAGTGCACCACAGCTTTCACCTCCACTGCTTCCGCCGCTCCTCCTTCTTGCGTTGGGCCATCTGCTGCTTCAACAAAATTTTTGATTCAGGCACAATTCTCCTGCCCCCAACCTTGGCTAATTATGGCACTGCTTCCAAAGCAGAAGCTAATCAAAATTTATTTTTAAAAAAAACATCAGAATTGTTAAATCCTGAGCTAATGGCTGAGACAGTTTTAGCTGAGCTGCCATGGTCAACTGTTCATAGCCAATCAGGTTCTGCCACTGAACTGACTCCAGTAGCTAGCCCAGCATTAGCTGAGCTGAATCCATTTGAGTGCCTTGAATGGATTAATGATAGCAATTGGATGTATAATGTTAAGCCAGATTTTGCTTTGAGGAATTTTTTGTAAATTTTCCCAATTCGCGTCCTGCCATTTTTTTCTAAAAACGGTTTTTCTAATTATAAAAATATAAACAAAATGGCGGTAGAAGCAGCAGCTGCTCTGGCCAACACCCTCCTCTGCCAAGATCTCCATGGGATTATGAACCCCTTTTTGAGGGTATTCCCATCCCAAATCTCCCCCAGGATGTTGATGAGGATTCAAAATATGAAATTGAGGAGCTTGCTTTTGGAGCGAGCTGCATTGCATCAACAAGGCAAAAACTTCTCCTTTTGACCCCAATTATCCCCAAACCCACCAGCGCATCAAGTCTTTCACTTGTGTGCCAGTTCTCATCACTTTCGCTAAGCAACAACATGCTCAATATATTGAGGCAATGGACACTTCTGGCCTCATTAATGAAGAAAATCCACAATTATACCTCCTTATGCCACATGTTGCTGTTGCCCCAACCCTAAATGTCCTCCATGGTCCGCCAGCTAAAGCCGGCTCCAGACAAAAGTTCCTGAAAAGCTTCCTCACTTTCTGATATATCTTTCTAGGGTAATAACTTAGAGTCTATATTATGATTTTATTTATTTACAATAATCCCTTTGTTTTGCTCATTTGCAAATAAAGATTTGTGGTGGCTCCCCCTTTTGGGTTGAGCACCACTAGTGCTAAAAAAAAGAGCCAACCAGGTAATCATCCATAGGAAGGAAAGTACCCCAGATAGAGCTCTGGATGTCCACATACCGCTACTGTGGGGTTTAATCAAACCTGAAATTAAAATTAAAATGATACTTAAGCCTAACAGAGCTTCTTGGCCTCAGGAAAGGGCAAGGAGGGACTCCACCAAGTAATTAAATTAATTCTCTTAGTTTGCATAGGATGTGTTCATGTCAATAGTATAACTTTTTAAAAAAGTAGGAACCTATAGCTTAAAAATGATTTAATTTTAGTAAAAACGCATAAGTTAAACATAATTGAGATATTTAATATCTCCAATTCCTATATAAAGTCTAAGGAAAAATCTTATTGACTTTTTTGAGTCTATTAGATTACTAATTGTAAAAGTGTTTAAATTTTAGAAAATAAAAAAATATATAATTTTTGTCATTTGCACCAAAATTAAAGGGTCTATTTTATAGACCAAATTTTCCAAGTTTGATGAAATTCTACCTCAAAACTTTTCTCTCTCTTTGCAATCACTTTTGCAGCAAAATTTTATTCAGGTCTGATTTTAGTTTGATAATCTCACCAAGGAGATTAGTTTGCGCTCATATCAGGGAGCAGTTGGGCAAGTAAGGTAAAGGGAACAGATGGTGGCCCTACAACATCCACAGTTTGCAAACGCCCCGGTGAATCCAGTGGAATAGACAAAAACAAAAAACCAGTGTTAACCATTTCCCCAGAAATTTTAGCTTGGTAGGCGCGATGCAACCAGTACATTAATACGCTGCACTCTCAACCACTCTCATCAGTGGAACACGGAGTACAGGTGTTCCTGGATATTCAGCAAATGGCGCTATGGGAAAAGTTTTGTGGGGATGTACACATTCATTTCCCAAACGTGGTGTACGTCACACCTCATTCCATGTCATGCAGTTGGCTGGATCTTAATTTTGAGAGCAAGGAAGCAGCGGACAAAGCTGCTACAGTGCACGTTGTGCTAGACCTCCCCAATGGGCAGCGGGTCTTCTAAACTAAGCGCACCAGATGGACAAAATATAACCAAATTTTTCTTATTTAGACTTTCTGCCCACTATGGTCAAATGCACTGTACTATAACAACACCTGAAGGCTGGGCTCACCATATATGGCGAAAGACAATCCTTCAAAATAAAACGCTTTACACTGATGCCACACCTGTGCACCAGCAAAGCTATTGCAGTCCTAACCCCAGCCAAGGGGATAGCGCAGGATCTAACCCAAATCCCGCACACCACTTTTGTCAATATTTAGGGGCATGCCACCCGCCCTTTCTGGGTCACCGTGGACAGCACGCCACCCATCTGCACCCATTGTGATGCGTTCGGCCATAAGGCACACACCTGCCCCTCCAAGGAGGGCATCACATACTAAGAGCATCCCTCAGTAGCTATGAACACCGGGGAGACCCACTATGAACCAAATGTCGATACAAAGGAGGCCTTCCCGTGGGGAGCATAAGTTTTCTTCTTAGTAGTGCACCCTATATCCCCACAAGAGTGGAAGAAGGCCAAACAGGCCTGCAAGGCGGCAGCCAAGGAGGCGGCCAAGGTTGCCTCCACTATCCCACCCTCCCAACGCCAGAAGGACATTGAGACTTTCGCGGTGGAAGCAGCTCAGGAACCTTTTGACCAATCATCTTGGGCATCCTAATCTGATTGGGCTGCCCAAAATGAAGTCCTGATGGGTGATTCAATTTCACCTGACCAATGCGCCCAAGCCTCAATTGGAACTGATTTAGTTTCCAACCTCCCTGCCAAAAATTCTAAATCAAGCATTGGTGTATCAAAAATGCATGCACCATAAAAATCTCATTCTGCAGCGGGGAAACAAAAAGTGAAGGCAAAAGCCAACGCAAACCCGACTGCTAAAGTTAAACATTCCTCTGACTATGTTGCTTCATGCACCCGAGGCGCTGAGAAGTGCCATGATGACCAAAAGATGGCTGAAGGGCTCAGGTGCCCTTCCCCTTGCACCTAAGGTGTGATGAGGGGAGCCTTTACTTTAGGGACGTTGAACATCGCTGGACTCAAGGCCTCGCCATCCTGGGCTAGGAAACTGAGTTTTTTACATAATAATTTACCCATGGATATCCTGGCCATCCAGGAGTCCCACTGTCCACGTGGTTCTGAGGATACATGGACAACCATGATCCTCCCCCCTGTCCTTCTGGTCCAAGCACTGCGAGGTGCTTGTTCAAAAAAACAATTTTTTTTAAATTTTTATCTTCTGAATCCTTCCTTAATGGCTGAGTCCTCATTATCAAATTTTCGTAGGCTGATGTGGTGCACTTTATCTTCAACATTTACACCCCAACCTGTGCATGAGAACGTCAGGAATTTTTCTCATCAGTCAAATCCCTTCTGTTGCCCCCTGACCCTTTTGTAGTTGATGACATGAACTGTTGGTTGAAAATATCCACCAACCGCTGGCCTTCCTCATCTTCCCCACCACAGGGTCACGTAGAACTATACATCCTCAAGGCCACCCTAGGGTTGTTTGACGCACTTCCACGTCATGTTTCACTGCTTGAAAACATGTCGCGCCCACACATCCACAACAGCTAGTTATGGTCCATGTCCCGCATTGACCTTATCCTCGTGCTGTTGAAATTTTATACCCAAATATCCCATTTTCACATGACAAAAATCGATCTCTCTGATCACAGGCTGGTTTTGAAAACCTTCCACCAACTCAACCCAGTAGCTCGGGCTCCAATATGGTGCAAACTTCGCCTGGCTGAACTTGCATCGCCAAGATTTTCCACATGGATGGAATCCATGACATTGGCACAGGAGTTTTTGCACCGTTTTGCGCTGATCCAATTTCCACCTAGTCTGCCTTCAAAGCGGACACAATCCACAAGGCTCGCCACCTCTCCTCCTGAAGCTCACGCTTCACCTTGGCAGTCATCTCACGCGCTCTGGCGGAGCTGTCCCACCTGGAGTCTAACGTTCCAACCACGGGCTACAGCCCTGCTTGGGGTTGCAAATGAGCAGAAGTGGCCACCCTCCTCAACATGCTTGAGCGGCAACACAAACATTGGGTTTGTGTTTAGTACAAAGCTAAGCACATCAGCGGGTGACACATGCTCTGCCTACTTTTTTGAAAATTCTTTGCACTGCGCCAGTCCATGGCCTGCACACAGGTGCAAAGGCCAGACAACTCCATAGCGGATATGCCAGCCAATGTGGTGATTGAGATACAAAACTATTACTCCAAATTGTACCAATCTGACCTGATTCCACCGGCCAAAATGGCAAATTTTCTTTATAATGCACACATCCGCACCATTTCCTGATTCCAGGAGTTAATAAATATGATTACTCCGGATGAACTCTGGTCCACCATCCGTGGTGCACCAAATCAGAAATGCCCTGGCCCTGATGGCATTCCTTATGAGTTCTATAAGAAGTACTTCAAATATTTTTCCCCACTGTTGCTTGCCTCTCTTAACCAGAGCCTTTTGGAAACGCGCCTCCTTCCAGGAGGGCAAGAGGCCTACACCATTACGCTCTTCAAAAAAGGGGATAAGCTAGACCTGGCCTACTGGCGCCCCATTTCTCTAACAAACACTAACACAAAAACTTTGACTAAAATCATGTCTAATCGTCTAGGGATTGTTGCCTCTGCTACCATCTCCCCAAAACAATTTGGTTTCATACCCAGAAGGTCGATTTTGGACAACGTGCACACTGTGGCCAATGCTAGTCAATCCACGGCATCTGGTGCACTTGTGTTTTTAGACCAACAGAAGGCCTATGATAGAGTAAACTGGGAATACCTCAGGGCCTGCCTCCACCAATTCCGCCTACCCCCTCATTTCATCAGGTGGGTGATGCTGCTGACGGAATCAGCTACAATGGCATCGCGTGGCCCTGGCTTTCTCAAGGATGTAGTCCTCCCTCAAAGGGGCCTACGCCAAGGGGACCCCCTTAGCCCACTCTTATATAACTTCAGCATTGACCTACTTCTTTAGAATGTAAACGCCTGCCTTATGGGGGTCCATGTGCAAGGCCAAGCCCCAGTCAAGATTTTGGCATTTGCTGATGATTGTGTGGTCAGGGTGTCTAACAATCATGATGCACGCGCGCTTGAAGCTCTTATCCAGGTTTACTCCCGGGTAAGTAACACTGCACTAAACGCCTCTAAAACCAAAATTATCCTCCTTGGTCAATGTCAAACTGACGGCCATAGCGCCCTGTTTCCAGACCACCCCATCTGCTAGCACATGCGCTTGCTTACTCTGCCCAACCCACACCGCTTACTTGTGCTCCCCTTTGTGCCACGCCCTACCGTTGGGCTGGTCCACCATTTGGGGGTGTGGTTGGAGGAGGCGGGTATGCCTCAGTAGTGATGGAAAGCCATATTCTGGACAACATGACGAAGCGCGTCGCCTCCTGCAGAGCCCATCCTACTTCCCTTACTGGCAGGGTTGTACTAGCCAACTCTATGCTCCTCTCCAAAGTTTGGTTTGGGGCCCACGCCATCGCATTCTCCCCAGGTTTCTTCAAAACACTGTATGCCCTTCTGCAAGGGTGGCTTTGGTCAGGACGCCCACCACCGGTGCGACTTGAGGTCATGTTTGGCCCTCGCCATAGTGGTGGCATGGGCCTGCTCGACTTTGAGGCCCATGCTGCTAAGATCCTGGGCACCTGGATCGCGGCTGTTACCATCCCTACACTCCTGACCCAACACTGGTCCCGCGTGGTCCACTCCAACTTCTCCCATGCCCTGGGCCTTACCAATACATTGCACCCTCACTCTTTGATAAAGTATCTGGCTTCCCACCCTTTGGCCGCAGGTCCCCATGGAACTGCACCCCACTTCAAACGAATCCTCCTCTCCATGCGGAGTGCTGAGTGGAGAATTCGTATTTGTGGACACACTGCCCAGAGGGGGCGCCCCTCTCCCTCAGTTCACACAGGAGGTACAGGGGCTACCCATTCTGGACGGCTTGATACCCACAAGGCCCCATGTCTTATCCAGGGTGGACTACCTGGACATGATGGACATCCCATATTCCCTTGAAACCCAGAAGACAATTTTGGAAATACGCCCACCACCCTCTTCTGCTGCCTCATATCCGTTCCCATGTGTGGCGCTGCTTGAGGAGGGTTTACTGTACTGATGAGCGCTCTAATTCTTTACACTCATCCTGTGTTGTGTGTGGCCAGTATGGAACGCTGTTTCACCGCCTGAAGAAGTGCTCTACCTCTAAAGCGATATGGCGTGAGGTGCAACGTCTTTTTTGCCAGGATCAGGCACATCCCTTCAGTTTGTCTAAGGATATGTTTGCTTTATCTATGGTCTCCCCTCTTCCACCCTCCCTCCATGCTTTGTTGGTTGCAATCGCCATGTGGACTATCCATACGATTGTCTTGGATGCCATTGCAGGCTCCACCCCCACCCTCCCTGAAGCTGTCCACCGGTTCTAATCCCACTTAGTGGACCACTTTCAAGTGTGGATGTTTGGATACCTCCCACCGCGTCACCGTCAGTTGGTCTCCTCCTGGTTCCCAGTTTGGTTCATCAACTCTGACCCCTTCCTCCACACGTGCTCAATCATGGTTCCAGCCCCTTTACACGTTCCCCCCTCCTCCCAATAGTGGCGTTCCCGCTGGCAACAAAAGATAGCATTAGCTTCTCTGGGGTGCCCCCCCTGTTACTACGTTTCATTTTTTTCATGTCTTATTGGAAGTGTCTGTCCCCTGGTAGGCCTTCCCCACAATAAATTTGATGAAATGCTACCTTAATCATCGAGATGGTGATAATTCCTAATTTCTTATATATGAGGGTTTGTAAATGTATTTTGGGAGAAAATTTCTAGTTAAACAATAATCCTGTTGATTCAGAGCCCCTATCTATAGGGTGACCATTCCATTCCTTTAACCAATATAAATTAGCATTATTAGAAAATTGTTAATGTATTATGATTGTCAAATTATCAAACCTCAGATTGTACAATTATTTTAAAAATTATAAAAGGACTCTATCCATTGCTAATGTGTATGCCAATTCTGTGCAAAGTTTTAAATTTTAATATTATTTCTACTTATATAATTGTCCTTAATTAGGATAATGTGATGGTTAGTGTGCTGACAGGGATTAAACTGATTGTCCCATTTTGACTCAAATTTGGATTTCTGAATCCTGATTCAAACTGATTGGGGGCTTTAAACTGAGGTCAGCTTTACACTAGGGCTGTGTCCTTCATGAGCTATTATTTAAGATTGAAAGAGCCTAAAGTATAGTTAGTGGAGGGCTCCTTGAAAGGTGACTTAAAAGGGTGATCTTATACCATTTTAAACCTCAGTTCATAATTTTTAATTTCCTTGGCCATTTAGTCCCCATGATTTACCTGATATCTATGGCTCAACAAGGTTTTTTGCATAAAAAACTTTAAGCTCTTAGGACATTGCCCTCCTCAGTTACTTTATTTTATAGCTTGCCACATCTGTTACACCAGAAAATTCTTGGAATAGCCTCACTCACCACTTTTACTACACTAAATAAAAAAGTTACTTTGGAGGTTTGCATCCTTGCTTAAAAGTCATTTGTTTTCTGAATTTGAGATTACCCTAAATTTAGAGGTCAAAGATGAGTTGGTAACATCCTTCTCTAACAGTTTACCTCTGTAGTCCAACTTGGCGTTGGACTTATCTTGGCATCAATCAATGGCATCAAATGTAAGGCATATGACAGATAGAATCTGGGCGGTTCTGTGCATCACAGTCAAGTATTTCCTGTACCATCACAGTTTCCTCCATTAAAACTCATAAACTAACTTTTATTATTTATGGAAGTAAGATATTGAACTATTATAGAGGAACATGGTTGTAAAACTATATAGACCTTGATTCATTGTTTAGTTCTTCAGTGGAGAATAAAAATATGTTTCTGTTATGCTAATTCGGCTCTAGCAATTTCAGTCATATGATCATATTGAAAAATCTGATGACAACTTTTATACTCATTAGGTGGAGTTGACATAATATGGAATTATGCTGAAACATCTGTAGTTTGGTTAGTAACAATATAATTTAAAATCAAACTTTTGAAGCGTGTGTATTTGACAGATGGGTCTAGCTGTAATTTACCCCTTATAAATGAGTTAATTTCTCTCACACATTGGATGTCCATAGCATGCCAAATATATCTCAAATCAAGCGTGTCAATATATATATACAGTCCCATTTGAACCATATTGTTGAGAAACTATGTATGACTGGACAATAAACTCAAATTATAAAATGGTGGATCAACAGCTAGCCTCCAGTATCCAGATGAAAATATTATATAAATTTACTAGATTTTGATGTGAATTGTCAATAAATAATCTGCCCTAGGAAAAACTTGGAAATTAATGGAACCTAATGGTGCATCAAATATAAAGAAATTTGGCACAGTTAAGCTAGATGAGTTTTGATTGATGATAATGAGATACTTTAACTAGCATAAAAGTGGGTGCAATAAATAAAAGAGGGGAAATTATTAAACTGATGGGGGTGAAACTCTGAAAGTAAAAGAACTTGACCATGACTACCTGAGAGAATCCATCAATGCAACTCTGCTGGTGTGTAGAATAACTAAGTGGTGAAATGACAGTGCAACTCTGCCAGTGGGAAGAATAACAGAAGGAACTTCAGTAGTGCAATTCTGCTGGAGTAAAAAGAACAAACCAATTTTCTAAATATAGTGTAGTGTGACTACAAAATAAATAAAGTAAATCATATATAGATTTTATCACTTTTTAATATTATAGTCTATTTGAGGGACGGCAATCATTATTTTTCCTTCCCATTGAATCAGTAGTAGGGTTTTCCTGTGCAACGTTCCATCAGATTATGACCAGTTATAGGTGCAACCTGCTAAAAATTTGACGGTGGTGCTCACTACAGGGGCCAACTGATGCAACCATGCAAGAACTTTTGGCCGTTGGAGCTGTATCCAATCTATCTAGTGAAAACTGCAAACTATCTCAGGGTATTAAGTCAAAAGAATATGGCAAGATAATGAGCCCTTAGATGCATTACGCTGAATTAATAGTGAGCTACTAAGCAAGATTAAATCATTGATGGATCAACCTAAAAATATGTTTGGTCAACTTTGTAAACTTGGCAATGAAACCTTTCTATTGAAGGCATCCTTAATGAGATGTATAATTGGTTATACTGTATTAATAAAAAAATTAGATGTTGGGAAGCATCATCAAACCTCATGATACAGGCTTGACAGGCAAAAGGGATATGGCAAAAATAATTCATAAGGGATCTTCGCCAACTGAGAAAAATTTAGGAAAATTTTGTTTAGTGAAGGCTTTGGATATCAAGGCTATGCCTCATTACAAAGAATTATCCAAACACTCACTGTTTGCCAGCTGAGGAGACACCTACCCAATGGATAACGTGGAAGACCCCAGTCCTACTCCCCAATTTGTGTGCACTCCTTAACATGGTGCAGCTTGTTTCAGGCAGGAGGAACCATATTTTAGCCCTAAATCGTAAAACTCTTGAGCAAAACAAGAGTGTTTAAATCAGTACCCTGGCTTTCAAATTAAGAGGGAAATATACTTGGAGTTTTAAGCGCTTCAATTTGCTGTGAAAGGAGCCTTGGATTGTCATAAGGAAAAATTATTGCTGTCACCTTAGATATTGAGAGCGCTGACCAGGTCACCTTCTATCTGGAGGACAGCTCCATCACCTACTAGGGAGTTGAGGATGCAATAATACAGCTATATGAGAGCATAGAAAAGATGGCCCAATGAAAGGCTGACTTCCTGAAAATTGGGTTTTAGAATAATGAAACTTTGACTAAGCTTTCCAGTCAATTCAATATAGAAGCCCATACCTTGGTAGGAGCAGGTATATTATTTGAGATTGATATTGGAAATTGTGATAATGTTGTCAGTAAAACCACATCATGAGCTCTTTATTGCAACGACTCCAGATTTTCAGGAGGATGTACCCTTAATCATTATTGTCAATTACTTGCAATGATTAGCTCTGACATTCAGACCACCAATTCAGAAAGGAAGCCAGCATTGACTATTGCTGGCCCAAGCTCCTTAGGCATCCCATCACGTTCAGCCTATAATCCTCTGTACAACCCAAAGATGAGCATGTTTAGAAACCTAAATGTGTGATCCCCTGGATGGGTGCATTATCCCTGTAACCAAAAACGACACTTTGCAGTACACTTTCCCACCAGGCGGTAAGTTGACATTGTACAGATAAACCCACACAATCAGTGAAAATATTGGCAGAGTAGAGAAAGTACACTTTACTTCCACTTTTTGACATTACTTGTCCCACTAGAGATAGTGAACTATTCCATGATGGACCTAGTGGTTCCTCTGGCGAATTTTTATACCATAGATTGCCAATGATGTAGCTGTACTTACTCACTCAAAAGTGATAAGTGTGGTGGCAAATGAGACTGTTGTAAATTTGATAAACCCTATGCATATCAGATGCTTAAGTGTAATTCCATCAATAACCCCTAACAGTATTCTAGTGTATCATTTTTTAGGGGAACTAACAACTCAATGCCCATCAATATGATTGCTAAGGAATATTTGCAGATAAGGGACATCTTTAAAAAAATATTGGACACTAAAACCACCAGGATATACTTTATGGTGAACCTTAAAAGGGGAAAACCAAATAATTAAAAAATAATATAATATAACACAACATAACAAAAAATAATAAATATATAATAATAATTAAATAAAATAAAATAAAATAACAAAGAATCTATATAAATATATTTAAAAGTGGGAGGGTACCCCAGTGTTAAAGTATGAGCTCAATGACTACTGCCTCCTGAGTACGATCCCAGTAGTTGAACTTTGGGTAGGGGTGATTATGACTGTGTTGGCGTTGTGTACCAATGCCCTAAACCGAGATATCAAATAGCAAGGAAGTAAATGAAGTCCCTGGCCTATTAGAACACCACGCGTGGAGATTTTCTAGGTTTAATCCTCATTTACCATTAATTTGATCCCCATTAATTGGTTCAGTATCATCCCCGGGTTGGCCCACCTCAAATAAGTTTATAATATAGCTAATAGTGAACTTTAATAGGAGAAAGTAACCTGATATATCTGCCACTTGTGCTGCCTCACAATCAATCTGCCAACTATAGACCTTCCAGCTAACCTTGTACATCAAGTGTTGGTATGCGTGCCTGATCCTCCTATGATGCTTTGTGGTTATTTTGACCTTGCTGGTCTTTTAGGCTCCGTTTGGGATGGGGTTAGCAGTAGAACTGGAGAAAAAGCTGTCATGGGGATAAGGAGTCAGTATTGGGTCAATAATAGGTGGAAGATGCTTTTGGAGTACTTAATATTAATATGGGCCAGTAACATTATCAATTGCTGGCTCAGTGATAACAATGCCAAGTTACCCCTGAGGATGAGAGGTGAAATGCTTCATGCAAGAGAAACAGAAAATTTACAACTTATTCGTTCTTAACCTTGAAAATTATGAGGAGTTTTAACACATCTTAGTCAAAGCCTTGGTGATATGGGTACATCTGAGTTTCTTGTCATCGCAGATGATGAGGTTGATAAAAGGGTCATCTCCCAGACTGTTGTTTATCACACTTTGGTGGCTTTGAGTTGAAGCCCTGGAAGATAAAAATTAAGTCAAAAAACCAAAAGAGAGTCTATAAAATGAAATTATACCAAAAAAGCAGACACTTTAAGCATTAATGATGGAAGGTGGAAGAGAAAATGAAAATTGTGAATGGAGCTTAACAAAGGCATGGAAGAAACCAAAGCCTTATTTGATTCCTACGCCTCTGCCATAATGACACCCCCTTTTAGTAATAACAACTCACCCTCTGAGCGATGCATTTAAGGAATCAGTCAAAGTGGTTGCAATCATCCCCAACAATAATGTCAAGGGTGAGGTATTTGACTGGTACATTTGAGAGATAATGTTGCATAAAAAGCACAGGCAACTGATCATCTCAATATAGAGGAGAAGATTGCCCTCAATGAAAAGCCAGCACTCAAGAAAGCTGAGCATCACCGCCTTTACCGCCTGAATGGTAAGGACGCAGACAGTGAAGAGAAAGGCAATAAATTAGGAAAACGTCAAAAACTTACCCACATGGCCTAAGCGGTGGCTGATAGAAAGTTCTTGAGTGATTTAGTGAATTCATGCTTTATGCAGTTCACTAAGCTTGCACTTCAGCTTTCTGAGGGTGAACCAAAAATTTCTTATTATAATAAGCATTTCCCTTAGCAGCTCCATGATGGTGCCTCAATCATCTCAGGCCAGATTATAATCTTTTCCCTATTTTACACATCTCTTTTTTAACCTCAGATTATCCCACGATGTTATTACTCTAGCTGTAGTCCCATCATCACTAGCCATAAATCCCTTGTTTCCTAGATTCAATTTTTATTAACTGGCTAAATCTGCGCTATCACTGTAAAATTGACCAACAACTAAGGTGATGCCACAAAATATATTCACAAATGTAAGGCAAGAAGGGCCGCTTTTTTGGCCATCTCCAAATAAAATCCCACCTTTGTAACTCTGGGGGAGCGCCCCCTGCACTTGTACCAGGAGGTGTTCCCATTTTTCACCAAGAATGGTCTTAAAAGGGCAACCGTCCCCCTTGTCACACAGGGCGATCTCACTCATGTGGTAGATGAGCTGTGGGTTAAGGCTTACCCCCTGAAAGTTATCTGCCCATTCCCATTCTGACGACTGGAAAATTAATGCAATGTATCAAAATGGTTTGCGCTGAAGTTGCAGCAGGAAGATACCAACATGAGAAGAGAAAGTGAGTCCCTTCCAGATGTCAGGTTTGAGTTCCACCAGATCATCAAAGGAAAACGATCCCTCCCCTTTTGTGGAGAGGCCTAGTTCTACTAAAGTTAAAGAAATTGCAAATGAACCCAGGAAACCAAGTGCTTTTAGGCTGGGTGTAATGAATCCGTTTCTGACCAATTGGGACTGTCCCTACGTGGAATGCCCTGGGGAGGTCACTGCTACCCATCAAGTGTGATGCTGCCACTCAGGTAGGCACAATCATGATAAAAATGTAATTCAAGCACCAGAGGCCAAATTGACATCAACTTGGTCTTCCACTGACATGGCCAAATAAGTTTGAATAATTCCCACTTGATTTCTGTCATTGTAGGTCAGAAAATCAAGGCCCCTTGCCCATGCACGCCATCCTATTCCCTAAGCAAATGACTATTTAAGCAATCATCCCTAAAAGGTATGATTGCCATTCAAGTTCTTTACCTTATTTTACAATAAAAACCCTTTCACTGAAAAAATTCTTTCTGGGAATTTTACTTGGTATCCACTGTGAAACCCAGCTTTGAAAAATAATTTTTGGGTTTCAGAATGACTAGTCCCTTGTGGCCATCATAAAAACATTATTGCCTACTGTCATGGACTGGGCATACTTCACTAGGGGCATCCTTAGACTCTACCCGCTAGCTGAAGCTTTTGGCACCAAGATCTTTCACTTTTGTTAAGGCTTTACCTCCTCACTGGGTGAGATTCTGCAATCACACGACCCACCCATGTGCCCACAACCCAGTGGGGGAACCCAGCCCGTTGTTGTAGAGCAAGAGTTTTTGCGCCCAAATCCACTGACTCCATAGTAAAAACAACTTGGATCTGTACTAGTTTGCTTCTTACCATTATCTCAAGTCCCCATTTGTGGTTTGCCCACCTTCCATCCCACTTTCAAGTCATTTGAGCAGCAGTGCCTTTGGCATTCTGGCTTACCTTTTAGGTGCTTACACATTCCAACTGGCAGCTCAGTCTAAATCTCATTTGCCGCTTTCATGACATGATCAGCTGACCATTGGTACCTGCCATTTCTGCCCTCCTCCTTGAGATGGGCGCCTCAGTGGTTTCTATCTACCAAATAAACTTGCAGTCAGTGATTTTCCTTCTGTTGTTTGTTTGGTTGATAGTCAAGTTTGTGGCAGCTCCCAGGTGGCGTTGGGAATGTTTCTCACTACACAGTCAATCCTGGAAACCCCTGTTTCAGTAACAGACCAGTCTTGGGTGGTAAGTTTAGCTGCTCTGTTCATTGAGATCACTAACCAGGTGCTCAACGCCCTTTCTGAGCTTCAGGTGCAATTCTCAATCACCCCTGCAGGATCTTCTTCTATGACAGAAGCCCAACAGAGTGTGGCCTTTTTGGGCGCTATTGAATGTGAAGCCTGCTGGTTATTGCAGAGACCTTTGTATGCAGCCATTCATGCTGGGGACTCGACCCCTCTTATCTCACTGGTATCATCAGCAGAGAACGTGCTAATGTCACATTCCAATTGATTACTATGACTGTTTTCTATGGACACTGAAGCGTCTAACTCGGCTTCCTTTGTGAAATTGTTCTGAAAGCAAGCCCCCACCATCAGCTTACCACTGGACATTATTCAAGTAATATTTGAGCTGCGTTGTATTCAGTATCCGCCAACGATGCCATTTGGGCAACCCCAGTGGAGACAGTGGCCAGATGTCTATGGCGGCAACCTCCATAAAATTGATGCTCTGCTGGATCCCCCATCCAGTGGATAGCTCATTCATAATAGTATTTTCTGACAAAGAGAAAGTTTCCAATCCTGACGTTGGTGCAGTATCCGCTTTGTCCCATTGGGTGTGGCAACCTTACGTCTGACCAAGTAACTCCTAATCCATCAGTCCCCCAAATTGACAGGCGCGCAGCCTGAGGAGACTTTGAGATTACCCTTTGATCTGGATAATTTCCCTCCTACCAAGCCTGTTCTCCCACCTAATCTGTTTATTATTTCCGCCTTGTCAGATGAATTGTGAACATTGTCAATAAACATAATTATACTTATTTTCTATTGCCAATGGGAAACACAGATTGGGGCACCCTGGGTATCCTTTGAGGCCCTGATAGAAACATGTTTGGCAGGTAATTTTATGAATTTGAAGCTGGCCCAGAAGCTTGGATTGGAATTGGACCTGGGTTTGGTGGTGAAGGTCGCATCATTGGCTGCGCAGCTGTCCTTTAAGGCGTGTCACAGTGCCTTTCTTGGTCTATTAATTAAGCTTCTATGAACGGTTTTCAGTGATGCATGACTTTATGTTCCCAGTCATTTTGGGTGTGGGATGGTGGCAGCACCAGCAATTGAAAATCCATTTGGATTTGAACGTGCTGTCTTTTGCCAAAGCCCAGGTGGAGGGTGAATTTCCTCTGCTCAATACTCTTTCCAAAGCCTGGAACTTTGGCTCCATCATGAAGCTCATTTCCCCTGTGGACCATCCACCAGATTTCCCTCCAGCGTTGATGGCTTACCAAGATATTTTAGATTTGGACAAAGCGAACCATCTCCCACTGCACACCAAATATGACTTGCCTTTTTGTATAATGGTGGCTGAGGTTAACATTATTTGACCGCTGTACCCTTACACAGTGGAGTAGAACGAAGCTTTAAATGCATGGTTAAATGATATGCTCAAGAAGGTTTTGGTATATAGGGAGAATTCCCATATTGCCTTGCCATTGTCTTCATAAAAAAACTAATGGGACGCTGCACCCCTGAATGGACTATGGGCACCTGAATAATATCACGGTTCATAACCCCTACCCCCTTCCTCTTGAGAAAAATATAAGTCAGGTGATCATAAAATTAGGTGCTTTCTAAGAATGACCTGGTGAATGTCTTTAACCAAATTCGACTGGCTGAGGGCCAGGAATGGATGAACGCTATCTGGATAAGGAGAGGAATATTTCAGTTTTGGGTAATGCCATTAGGGCTGAAGAATGCCCCGCAACGTTTCAGCAGATAATTGATAATTTGCTGGGTGGCCTCAGATTCACCTGCAGGGTGGCATACATCAAAAATATCCAAGTTCATTCTCCCACCTGCTAGCATCATGAGAAGGACCTGGAGATGGTGCTGGCCGCTCTGCACAAGGAGGGTCTTTTTGTTAAGCCATCCAAGTGAAAAACTATCGGGAAGAAGTTACTTCCTTAGGTAACTTAGTTCTAAAAGACAGATATGCCATACCTCCCAGTAGACTTGAAGCCATACATGAGTGCCCCACCACACAACTTAAAAGCAGTTGAGGGGCTTTCTGGGTACCATGATCTTCCTTAAAAAATTATCCTTGCACTTTCACAGATGGCCACACCGCTGCACCCCTTATAGATAAAAATTTTCCCTTCTGCAAGACTCCTAAATGTTGCCAACAGGCGTTTGAATCAATTAAGGAGGTATTCTTATCTCCCCCTTTCCTTAAATATGCATATTCCACAAAGCTATATATCATAGCAAATGATGCATCTTCCGCCGTGGTGAGGGCTGTTCTGCTCCAAGAGCATGATGGTTTGGAACACTCTGTCTTTAATTTCTCCTATACGTTTACTTCTACTGAGCAGTCCTGGGCCATCAATGACATATAGTTGGCAACTGTGGCGTGGGCCCTAACTCACAGGTGGTACCTTTTGCAGGGTGCTCAACATTAGGTAATCATAAAAATGGATCATCAAGCTTTTCTGTGCTTTTGCAAGCTGCAGAAGTTAGCGCACCAAGCTCAGACATATTGTGACTTATGCAGCTTCAACTTCAAGTATAAGTATGTGAAGGCTGCGTTGAATGTGCTCCATGACTTTTTGAGTCATAACCTAGCGCTCTGTTCGGTGGAGTCAGAGAAAAAAAACCTTATTACAGTAATACCACCAGCTCAAATTCTAGCTATTGCCCCTCCCACAATTTTAGTGGCAGATTTGGGTTTGGACGCGCCCCTGGTATTGAGGGTCCTAATGGCCCAAATAGCTTGTGTGGAAGGGTTGGAGTTTTTGGAGCCATTAGCACTCTCAATGTAAAAGCACTTTCTCTATTCCTTAGTTTAGGGGCTTATCCAATTTAGGTCACTCTTGTGGGTGCTGCCCCACCTTTATGATGAAGCCATTTGGGTGCACCACAACCCCCTGAAGTGGGGCACCTGGGTAATAAGAAGTGTCTCAACTTTATCAGGTGGACATACAACTGGACAGGCCTGTCAAAGGATATTCCAGCATGTGTCAGAAAATCAACCAGATAGATTCCTCCAATGATTAATCATTATTTAGGATGAGTTTGGCCATTCCTGGTGAAATGGCTTATTGACTGAATTCCATATGGTTTGATGATTGCATGTCGAGTTGCTCCCCAAAAGAGTTGAGCTAAATCTATGCATTCCGCCAAGTTTGAAAATTAGGATTGGAGTGGGGCAATCAATGGCCTAATTTTGTATTTGGATCACTGGTGACTTGTAGCTGAGGATGATCCGTTAATTTCTTTTAGTAAATGTCAGCGGAATCTAAAGATCCCAAGTTTGAGGAGGCTGAGGATGTTTCTGGCGCCTAATAATCAATTCCTCAAATTAGGTTTATGGGTCACCAGCAACTAGTAGCCAAGAATGATCCACTTGAATTAATTATCCAATGTCATCTGAATCTGATAATTACAAGTTCAAAATGGCTGAGGTTGTTTCAGCGTCTCATTTATATTAATCAATTATCACCTGAGAAAGGCAATCCAAATAATCAACTATGATGAGGCAAAACATGTGTCAGTGCAAAGCTGAGATGTCTTAAATTACCCAAGTGACTGATATGTTTAAGGCACATTATTATCAAGTCAAATTTAAGTTTAATGTTTATTTGAATAAGTAATTTATATGTCTCACTGACAAACTAAAAGCCAAGGATGAGCCAAACCTAATATTCAGTCACTAGGAAAGATGTGGCAAGAGGGCCAATGCCAGGGAAAAGAGTAGTGTAGCGGAAGGCTGTAAGAGTGGTTGGCTGGAAGAACCAGCAATGAGCTGATAGGCCAGCAGTGGACGCAGTAGCCCTTTTGTAAATTGTATGAATATCTGGCACTTTTTTAAGATAAATATATCCCTTTGCCTAATCTAACTTTTAATTTTAAGTTAATATTTATTTGGTGGGTTGTGGGTAGGCTAGGGGATCCCTGAATGGCGTGGGTAATACGCCAAGGGGATCAGCCATCAATTCTGGCCCTGTCAGACATTTCCCCTCCAGGCAACAAAATAAGAATGTTTTGGGTCAGGATTTGAAAAAAGGGAAAATGTTGGAAATTTACAAGTCCACAATACTAAAAATATTAATTTGAATATTAATAATTATTTATCAGCCAAAAGACCCTGGCCAATTCTTGGTGAAACCCCACAAATTGGGCAACAATTTTATGAATACTAACTTGGCAAATAGCACAAAGTCTGGAAATTGAACTTCTCTGACCATGCGGCCTATTCTGTGGCATCCATTGAAGGGTTTGACTCCAGCCACATTTTCATCACAACACTTAGGCGGGGACCACCCCCTTTTATAGGCTTGGTAGAGGTCCCCTAAGATGAGATAATTTTAGCTAATGGGGATTAGCTGGAAAATTATCAAGTCATTACTTTGGATACTTATTACCACAAATTATCTCCCCATCCGCCATTCAGCCAAAGTGAAGTGAGCTTTCCAAGCTTTGATAGGCTGAATTTGTATATTTCCTTATTTAGATAATAACAAGCCATTCCAAGTACATCAGTGAATTTCTCTTAACCCTTGATATAAGTTAAATACTGTATGATCTAATATTGAGAGGATTATTTTTCTCTTATCCCCAGGCGTTTCATAATAAAATTATAAAAATACCCCTAACTTTCTAGTTTTTATAAAGATTTACCTTATTTATTATTTTCAGTGGTTTTGCCAAGAGAGTGTCTGTAACTCTCTCGTTCCCAGCAAGGTGATGTGGGATGCAAACTCATATTGCTAGGGAACTAGCCGTTAAGAAAAAGGGTAAAAAGACATCTTGAACGGTGTCTGTGCCAAAGGTACCCCAGGCAAGGGTGTAGAATGCAACATATAAAACCAGGTAAGTTAGGAACATAACTGCTTGAGTGGACCCCAGAGTGGAGTCCATAATCAAGTGTAACTTGGCGTCAGGGAGCTTGGGTGCCTCAATATGGAGGGGACCTGGGCGGCCCAAGGGAGCACCTGGAATTTTGGTAAATTGCAATAGAAGGTTTTGGCCCACATAGTTGGAGACCTTCCCAAAGAGGTCCGCCACTAAGTTAGCCCAAGGAACCATAAGTAATACGTAAAAAAAGGGTATTTTATTTAAGAAAAGTCGATTAACAAGGAATGTTGGTTGCAAAAACATATTTAAAGTGTTCTGGGGAAATCTGGGTTCTGCGGAAATGCGCCCAAGCCTTAACGCTCCAATAAAAAACGCTTTCTTCCATTTTAGTAAAATACACCAAAAGTGCCTTCACTCGAGTAATCAATTGAAGCTGTATCTTTACCTGTGCTTAAAATTTCATAGCTATAGCGGGACTTCAACCCTTACTCTCCAACCAAGCGAATTGAACCATTTTGTTTATAATGTAAAACGTTCGTTTTAGTGCCTGGGCCGCGATCAGAGGTTGAGCGTTTTACACCCCATTAGTATCAACCTGGGCATGTTTAGCTTGCACCCAGCGTTGATCTAAGGTGTGTTTCAGGTCAGGAAGCACCTGAAGCTTCACCTTCTGGGCCTCCTGTCGCCCAGCCTTGTCTTTAGCATCTGTTCCTACTATAAAGTCATCCAACCATGACAGGTTTAACTCCTTATTGTTGGATCTATGTAAATAAGCATAAGTGAGTTTCCCACAATGTGAAAAATCCAACAAGTGGTGCTCATTATGGGGGCTCTGTATACCACTAAAACCTTCTTAACAATGACAACTATTCCAGAATGAAGGCTAGCTAGTTTAGAGACCCAACTAGCCAGTGCTTTGGCTAGCCTCAAAAGTCTTAAGCAGCACTTTCAACAAGTCTCTTATGTGCCCTCCCCTAACATTCTTAAACCTATGTTTTGGGATTCTCCCTGGGTTAGGTGAAAGCCTTGTCCAGGGGGATGCTCAATACCTTCATTTGAGGGCACAAATCATAAATGGCTCAATAAGTTTGAGAATGGGGTTTGATTCTATATTATCAGCTGGTATTGTAAGTCCAGGGGAACTTCCCTGTGCATGGATCAGCCTCTCTTCCCATTTTTAAGCAAAAAGGGGCCGAAGAGGGCGGTCATACCCCTCATCACCCAGGGCAACCTTGCCCACATGGTATATGAGCGCTGGGTAACAGCCTTCCCTCTTTGGATCGCTCCCCCAGTACCATCGCTCAGATTGGCTGAACTCATTAGCTGGATTAAGGAAATCTGTGCCAAGATCGCCGAATAGAAGTCAATTGGTCTGAAACTAATGGGAAATAAGCCCAATGATTGGAATTCGCATAGCCAAAAAAGGACAAAGATTGGATTATTAGCTAGAATCGCCAATAGTTTTGATTCAGCCAGCAGTGTGATCATTGAAATTAACCCCTCTCAAAATTGATGGGGATAATCCCTGACATGAAGCTCCCATCCAGAAAATTGAAAGTTGCAGCCAATGAAGAATCTTTGACCAAATGAACGGCCCAGTGACTGGGCATGGGCGGGTTGGGTATCCTGAACTTATTCCTAACCAATGTGGGATTGCCCCTATGTGGGGTGGTCTTGGGGGATTCACATTGCTTTTTGGGCCAGACGCCATCAAACTAACTGCTGGAAATGCAGTTAGGTCTCAGTTTGGGCGTTTGAGGTAGAAAAGACAGTGAATCAGCCTGCTGCCAAATCCTTTGATGTCTTTCCCATTGAGCTTATCTGACCCCATTCCCAAATACTTGTCAGTTAGGTCAAACTTGAGGGACCTGATCCCAGCTTGTTCTCTCATCAATCAACCGCTATTTAATCAGCTGCATCACACCAAGAAAATTGTTGGTCATATTTCTTCATTTATTTTCCATTAAAAACCTTTCCTTAAATTTAGTTTATTATGTTGAAAAATAAACTGCCTTTTCCACTGACACTCACACACCCCTCATAGTTAACAGCTGTAATCATCTGGTATTTTATTATGTGCCTTATGAGATTCTGGCTCATTGGCAGTCATTGGGTGATAATCATTTCTAGTTCCATATCCATCTCACCAGCAGCAGTGCCTTTGGCATTCTGGTTTGCCATTTGGGTGCTCTGGCACCTAGGCTGGCAGGCCAGTCTAATTCTAACTTACTGTTTGCCTGACAGGTATATTGAATTTGGGGGTTTACTTGAATTACTATGAATTCAGGAAATATTTACATCCCCAAGTCCTTAGTTATGTGAAGCGGAGTTTCCACTGATCCCAGTATCAAGACTTTCCTACAGGTCCCATGACTCTACCCTGAGTATCCCTCTTTATTCTACATTCATTTTCAAGTATTATAAAGAGTGCTTGATTACTCTAAATAAAATACTTTTTATGCCTATTACTAATAAAATTATTGATTGTAGAGTTTTTATTTAGGAATAAAACAAGTCATAAGATTATCCATGAAAGTGAACTTCAAAGCACCTCTTTCAGATGGATGTGCCACCAGTGCTTCTCCCTGGTGGCCCAACAAAATGGTGATTTTGCCCTTGGAGCTTCTGAGTCACCTCAACAACATATATTTTCAGAAAAAGGGTAACAAATTTAAATGCAGAATGGCACTTCCAAAACTTTAAAACCTAAGTTCTTATTAGATGGAAGAAATTTACAATCTCAAGTTTGACTGTGTCAATGGCTATCAGGGCTTACTCAACACAGTTCATTACTTGCTTACTGAGCTTACCTATAACCTAAAAAAGAAATTAAGGGAAGGAAGATCTCGAGCAGCTTTATGGGCTTTAACAGAAATCAACTTAGTTTGATTGAAGACCATGCCAAAAGAGTGGTTACTCAAATGTTGAACAAAGCTTTTGCTAAATCTCTCAACCTCCCTAAAGCTAAACAATATTATGAGTTAGTTATATATGTAGTTATAGAAATGCTCCAAAAATACCATACCAAGTTGGACTAATATAGGTCAAAGAATTAAAAAGGTCCCCCTCAAATAAATCTAAAGAAAATATAACAACATGAAAGTCAAAGGAGGAACCTCTCAGAAAACTAGAGCAGTTTAGTCAAAAAGAAGTTCAAAGCTTTTTAAACCTCGAACCAGAATCTAATGGAGCAAAAAGGGGTTTGACCAAAGTGGGAAATAAAACAATATTTTATTCTGAGGATTTAGATGTAGACCATCGAGCTCTCATTATATTTTTTAAAAGACTTAACTTATATTGTGAGAATTTTGATGATAATGACCTATGCGATGCACTAGATCCTCCTTACTGTCTTCAGCAATCAAATGAAATCTTTTATAAGTAATTACAAAGGAGAATTAACCGCATCATTTTCTATTTCCAATCAAAATTCCCAAATCACAACTCTTTTTCCTAACATTCTTTTTATAGATGCCCCACAAAATGGTCCAACTGATGAGGCTAATGAAACTCTAATCTCTACAAGTCCACTTGACCCTCCTGATTCAAAAATAGATATTGACGATGTGTACTCAAATGATAACATTTATTTAGGCGACCAGTACCCAATTCTCCGCGTTGATGTCATTTTCCACTCTGATTTAGTAAAAGAGTTAAGAACAAATTTTATTGCCTGTTTAAAGTCAAAAGTGCCAAACATAGAATTTGGATGAGCATCATCTGAGCAATTGGACCAATCAGGTTGGGCTAACAAATTGAGAACTAGCTTCCAAATTCAATGAAGGCAACAAACCTCAAGAATTTTATGGAAGCCAAAAAAACAATTGGTGTGATGATGTTCTAAAAATGCCATACAAAATACCTGGGATTTACCATCGCACATTCATGATAAGCTCAATAATTTTTTTCCAGAAAATCTAACGCTTCTTGACTTTGACGGCTCCCCTCCAGAGGTCAGGCCAGATATTACTACAATGAAAAATCAAGATTTCCTGGTTCAGCTCTCAGACTGGGATAGCGCCAATCCTAACAAAAATGAGGGTCCTGAAAAATTGAAGCTTGAGGACCCAGCTGACATTACCTCCACTACTAATGCCAACTGCAAAAATTTTATAGGTTTCCTGATTATTTTTGGCCAATAACCCCTATAAACTTATTACTGCACAGGTTCAGTTTCCTCGTGCACCTCGCGTTGTAAGAATATATATAATCTGATAATAGTATGATGACTATTATCCATAGTCAAGTTAGAATTAACTTCAGGCCCAATGCTTCATCTGGTATTTCCAATAATACTGAATATCGCACTCTTAGGGATTCATTCCTAAATCCTGTCCACTCAATATTCGTTAAGATCCTCTGATGACAGTCCCTTCAGCCTAACACACAGTCAGCAGCAATCCTTAGCCGTGGTTCCCTTCATCTCTAGATCCCCGCTCAGATCTCTACTTTTCTATGAGAGTCTACCAATTATTGCCTTCTGCAGTAATATCCTTGAGATGGAATCTTCACGCTAGATGCTGTTAGTCTAACTATTACCAAATCTACAGTCAAACTAATAAGGTTCTTTATTAGCTCTCTCCCAACTGTAAACTTGTGTCAATCAGTGAGTATTTTCCAGTGTAATACTTGAGTGTTTTACTACTATACTACTTTACTACTGTACTACTACTTTCAGTGTTTGAGTGTTTGAGTGTGTTCTTATTATAGTGAACTCTAGGGAATTTATAGGGGATTCAGCTGTCTATCCCTCAGTTGACACCTCTTTCAATGAAATGGCAGCTGTTGCCATTGAATCACACTTCCTCGTCTTGGCAGCGATGGTCTTCCCCATCCTGACTAGGATTTCAATGTTAGACATCCTCAAGACCTCAAATGAAAGAGTCAGAAATGTATCATTAATTTTTCCTCTTGATCCAAGCAAATCATCCATAATTGGCTAGCAACCAATCGATTTGCTAGTTGCAGGTGGCATCACTCGCCTCACAACTCATTAAACATTCCCAATCAGTTGGTGATAAAATCCAACTAGTCCCAATTGGTACACCTGATAGTTAATTACTATCATATGCTCTTATTTCGTCAGCCACTCCACCCAATGAAATATTAGGTATTCATCCAGATTGATCCCTTACGGATACAACCAGATAAATATCCTAAAATCCCCCAAATGTAGTTCCTCCAAAATTTGGGTCAACCAATTTTCAATTCACTTCGCCTTAGGGAATTTTTCCCCTAGCAATACCAGGTAATCTAGCAGACTGGGAATATGGGCAAAAATCCCAACATCAACCTTTTGATCCACTTTAATTTCCTATTAAACTTTATTGCATGGGTCACTTTTGGTCATGGGTGAGATTTTCTCATCTTAATCCTGAGACAATGGCCCAGTGTTGCTTGAGAAGGCCTCACTGTCAAAAATTTCAAGGGACAACGCCCTACAGTTGTTTGGTCATCTTCAAAACTTGTGGGGTTGCTCGCCTACACAGCTCACTGAAACAACATCTCCTTTGAACTTTACCTGGATCTTTTGGCAAATAAGGTGATTGAAAGATACCAGGTTCAGATGGCAAATGAGTTGAACTGGAAGCTTGAAGAGGCTGAGACCAGCATGGCCAAGATGGCACAGGAGGCATACAAAAGTATATTGCAGTTGGAGGTGGAGTTGAAGGCCTCTAAGTCAGAAGTTATCCATAACGGAGGCTGCTGTTTGTCCTGAAATAAGAGATCTAGGACAAAATTGACCAGATCAATATGCTCAAGATTGACAACTTGCAGATTAGGCTGGAGTTATCTGACCCCAAGGAGATTTACCTCAAAAACTAGAAGGCAGCTCAAAGCCAGCCACCTCAAAAGACTAGATCATTCAGAGCATCTGGCTGCAGATCAAGGAGCTTAATACCACCGTTTTCAAAAACAAACTGCGCATTTTTACCACAGAGGTTTACCTCTAAGATCATGCCACGCTCAACCTCTGGGGAAACAAATTATACGGCCTGATCTCAGCATCACCCCCAATCCACAGCACCAGCATCACCAACCTGGTACACATCAGGCACAAGGCTCCATACACCCCCAAACTTGAGTCCTCCATCTACATAACCCTCAGGCCACAACTTGATCCCCTAGGACAAGGCTTGGGGCTCTGTCGGAATTCTCCCTGGGTTAGGTGAAATCCTTGTCCAGAGTGATGCTTGATACCTTCTTTCTGGGGCAAAAATCATAATTGGCCCAATAATTTTGAGAATGGGGTTCAAATCTATATTATCAGCTGGTATATTGAGTTTGGGGGTTTACTTGAATTACTCTGAATTAAGGAAATAACAACATCCCCATTTCCTAAGTTATGTGAAGCTAAGTTTCCACTGATCCCAGTATCAGGACTTTCCTACGGGTCCCATGACTCTACCCTGAAGATCCCTCTTTATTCTACATTCATTTTCAAGTATTAGAAAGAGTGCTTTATTACTCTAAATAAAATACTTTTTATGCCTATTACTAATAAAATTCTTGATTGTAGAGTTTTTAATTAGGAATAAAACAAGTCATAAGGTTACCCATAAAAGTGAACTTTGAAGCACCCCTTTCAGATGGATGTGCCACCAGTGCTTCTCCTCTGGTGGCCTGACACTCTGTTTAAAGACATGTTCACACCTAGTGATGGCATTATCGCCTCCTTCCTTTATATTTACAACTCTGAGATGGAAGGAGCGACTGGCCTTCAAAAAACCAAGTTTATCTTTCCCTGCTTAAGTCAGATGGCTCAGCATATTATGGTTCCTTAAATGGCCACCTTACCATGTGGACTGAGGTTAAACAAGCGTTGATTGATGAGTTTGGTTCTAAGTAGAGTTTGCAACGTCAAAAACAGTCCTTTATATGCCTTAGCATGCAAGAGGGAGAATCGATCCCCTCATTTGTTGAGCAATTCTATAGCAAAGCTCAACCTTTGTTGCTGGAAAAATGCTTCCCTCAAATGATGCTATTTCTTCTTTCGTGTCTAGGTTTTTGTCTTATCCCTCTTTAACAATGCATATCTCCTCAGTTAAGCACACCTTCAAAATGGTATAGGATATCAAAGAGGCCCTACTAGCAGTGGCTGACTTTTATAAACATGAACTTCTGCTAAAAGCCGCAAAGCGAGAATCAACTCTGGCCCCTCCAGACTCTTCTATGGCTTTAGACCTCTGGAAATCAGCTTCTGAAAAGTAGCAATGGCCAAATACTCCTCCACCATGTGGGGATAATCAGAAAATATTAGCAGTTAAGAAGCAGGCTCCCCTTTAGTTTCAGGTTAAACAGCTCAGCTGGTGAGGTCAGTTATCACTTTGCCTGGTCCCTCTCTTGCTGAATAGTCTACTAAGTGGAAAAGTACCACATCTGGCTAAGCCGCTGCCTCAAACCCCTCCGCCTCAACTCCAGCTGCCCCTAGCTCAAAACCTGCAGTTATGTGGCACCCCAAGCCGGTCACTTCTAAGGCAAAAATCGAAGCCATTGCACTTACAACGCCTCTCCAAATGTTGGTACAGCTACGATGCTCCCTTCAAAAGTTAAAAAAGAGTAGATGTAAGCAACAATGCCCTACATTGTGAGAAGATTAAGCCAGTCTCTCAGCCCCTTCTTAGTAACTCATTGAGGTGCATTGACAATCCCTCCAATGATAAATAAAAAGGGGGTGGTGAAGATACAGGCTAGTATATTTTGGGAGCTCCAATGGAAGTGCAGGTTCAGGATAGATTGAGGCCTGAATGAATTGATGTAGCCATAGTACATAGATGAACTTATCTTCAACAGTTGTTTAAATTTTAAATTATAAATTTTAAATTAATTGCGGGGAAGACCGACCATGGGACGGACACTTCCAAATATGATGCAGGAAAGATAAACTTAGTACCAGGGGGGCACCCCAGAAAGCAATGCTATCTCTTGTTGCCAGCGGGAACGCCACTTATGGGGAGGGGAGGGAACGTGTGAAGGGGACGTAGCCACTATTGAGCACGTGTGGAGGAAGGGGTCTGATTTGATGAACCAGACTGGGAACCAGGAGGAGACCAGCTGTCAGCAACGCAGGGAGATATCCAAACATCCACGCTTGAAAGTGGTTCACCAAATGAGACTGGAATCTGTGGACAGCTTCTGGGAGGGTGGGGATGGAGCCAGCGTTGGCATCCAAGACAATCGTGTGGATAGTCCACATGGCGATTGCAACCACCAGAGCACGGAGGGAGGGTGGGAGGGGGAGGCCATTGATGAAGCAAACATATCTCTCGACAGACTGAAGGGATGCGTTTGATCCTGGCCTGCAGACGTTGGACTTCGCGCCATATCACTTTAGAGGTGGGGCACTTCTCCAGGCGGTGGTACAGCGTTCCATACTGGCCACACATGACACAGGATGAGTGTAAAGCGTTAGAGCGCTCAGCTGTACGATACACCCACCTCAGGCAGCGCCACACATGGGAGCGGACTTGAGGCTGCAACAGAGGATGGTGTGCGTATTTCCAGATAGTCTTTTGGGTCTCAGTGGAATAAGGGGATGTCCATCATGTCCAGGTAGTCTACCCTGTATAGGACTTGGGGTCGAATGGGGATCACGCCATCATGGATGGGTAGCCCCTGTACCTCTTGTGTGAACTGAGGAGAGGGGCGGCCTCTTCGGGTTGTATGTCCACTAATATGAATTCTCCACTCTGCGCTTCACATGGAGAGTAGGATTCGTTTGTAGTAGGTTTTAGTCCCGTGAGGACCTGTGGCCGATGTGTGTGATGCGAGGTATTTCATCAGGGAGTGGGGGTTTGATGGATTGTTGAGGCCCAAGGCTCAGGAGAAGTTGGAGCAGGCCGCGCGGGACCAGTGTTGGGATGGGAGTGTAAGAGTGGTGACGGCCGCGATCCAGGTGCCCAGGATCTTGGCAGCATGGGCTTTGAAGTCAAACAGGCCCATGCCACCTTGATGATGAGGGCCAAACATGACCTCTAGCTGTACTGGTGGAGAGCGGCCAGACCAAAGCCAACCTTGTAGTAAAGCATACAGGGATTTGTGGAAGCTTGGGGAGAAGGGGATGTCGTGGGCTCCAAACCAGACTTTGGATAGGAGCATAGAGCTGGCAAGAACAACCCTGCCAGTGAGGGTAGTAGGGTGGGCTCTGAGAGAAGTGATTCGCTTCGTCACGTTGTCCAGTATACGGCACTCCATTACTGCTGACGCGTATCCGCCTGCCTCCATCCACACGCCCAGATGGCGTACTGTACTATGGTAGGACGTGGCACAAAGGGGAGCACCAGTGGAGCGATGTGTGTTGAGTTAGTAAGGCGTGGACGTGGGTGAGCAGATGGGCCGGGTTGGGAACTACTTGCTGGGGCCCAGCAGTTCTGAGACTGACCAAGGATGATTTCGGTTTTGGAGGCGTTCAGTGCCACGTTGCTTACCCGGGAATATTCTGGATGAGGGCTTCAAGCGCGCGTGCATCTTTTTTCAGACACCCCCACCACGCAATCATCTGCAAATGCCATCATCTTGACTAGGGTTTGGCCTGGCACATGGACCCCAGTGAGGTGGGCATTCACATTTTGCAGTAGTGTGTCAAGGCTGAAGTTGTATAAGAGTGGGCTGAGGGGGTCCCCTTGTCGCAGGCCCCTTTGAGGGCAGACTACCTCCATTAGGAAGCCTGGGCCACGCACTGCCATTGTCGCAGATTCCATGAGCAGCATCACCCAGTTTATGAAGCAGGGGGTAGGCGGAATTGATAAAGGCAGGCCCTTAGTTATCCCAGTTTACTCTATCATAGGCCTTTTGTTGGTCCAAGAATACAAGTGCCCCAGAGGCTGTGGACTGACACACATTAGCCACAGAGTGCACGTTATCCCAAATTGGCCTTCTGGGGATGAAACTGAATTGTTCTGGGGAGATGTTGGCAGATTCTACAGTCCCTAAACGGTTAGCCATGATTTTGGTTAAGATTTTGGTGTCTGTGTTTGTTAGAAAAATGGGGCGCCAGTTGGCTAAGTCAAGCCTATCCTCTTTCTTGAAGAGTGTGACAGTAAAGGCCTCATGTCCTCCTGTTAGGAGGCGTGTTTCCAACAGGCTTTGGTTGAGTGAGGCTAGTAGCAATGAGGATATATATTTAAAATATTTGTTGTAGAACTCATATGGAATGCCATCTGGGCCTGGGCATTTTTGGTTTGGTGCACCGCAAATGGCTGTTTATAATTCATTTGGAGTAATTAAATTCATTATTTCTAACTTTTTTCTCGTTGCAAACACTTTTGCAACCCATTCAATTCAGGACTAAATCTAGTTTGATAATATCATATAGGATTAGTCTGCGCCCATGTCTGGGAGCAGTTGGGCAAGCAAGGCAAGAGGAGCAGGCGGAAGGCCCGCGTTTTAACGTTCAAAAATGCCCCGGAGAATCTGGCGGAATAGAAAAAATCTAAAAAAGCTGGCGGTCACAATTTCCCCGGAGATACTCATGTGGCAAGCATGATGCAACCAGTACATCAACATGCCACATTCCCAGCCACTTTTGTCAGTGGTATTCGGAGTCTGTGTGTATCTGGACATCCAAAAAACGGCCCTATGGGAAAAATTTTGTGAAGATGTACATAAAATTTTTACAACTGCGGTGTACGTTGCACCTCACTCCATGTCGCGCGGTTAGCTGGACCTAGGTTTCAAAAGCAAAATAGCAGCAGACGAGGCTGCAGCGGTGCGCATAGTGGTCAACCTCCCTGAAGGGCAATGGGTCGTCGAAACTAAACGCACCAGATGGACAAAATCAAACCAAATTTTCCTCACGTTTGACTTTTTGCCTACTATGGTAAAACGTGACATTTTGGAGCAACACCTGAAAGATGGTCTCGCCATATATGGCAAAATACAATCTTTTGAAATGCAATGTTTCATGCTGATGCCACACCTGTGCACCAGCAAAGCCATCGCAGTTCTGACCCCAACCAAGGAGATCGCAAAGGACCTAACCCAGATCCCGCACTCCACCTTTATTGACATTGCAGGGCACACCACCCACGCATTCCGGGTATCCGTGGACAGCGCGCCCCCCATTTGCACCTACTGTGATGCGTTCAGCCATAAGGCGCACGCATGCCCCATCAAAGAGGGCGTCACATTCCAAGAGCACCCCTCGGCGGCCATGGCCAGCAGAGAGGTGCACTACGAACCAACCACAAGCACCAAGGAGGCTTTCCTGTGGGGAGCACAAGGCTGCTACCTATTGATAAAGCCCATCTCCCCGCAAGAGCAGAAGAAGGCCAAGCAGGCTCATAGGACCGCGGCCAAGGAAGCGGCCAAGGCCACCACCACCATCCTGCACTCACAACGCCAGGAGGACATGGAGACCTTCATGGTGGAAGCAACTTGGGAATCCATCACCCAATCAGATTGGGAGGCCCATGATGAGCAGGCCACATAATCCAAGGATCTGATGGGAGATTCATTCTCACCCAATCGCTGCACCCAAGCCCCGGTTGAAACCGACTTGGGACCTATCTTAACCAAAAAAAAAAAAAAAATGCCCCACTTGATGGTGCACTGAACTTATCCGCACCGCAAAAAATTCGTCTGACGTCGGGAAAACAAAAAGCAAAGGCCAAAGCCAACGTGACTCTTTCCGCAAAAATTAACAAAAACCCCAATAGCGTTGCTGCTAATACCCACGCTGCTGTGAAAGCCTGTGGGGACCTGGAAGAGGCTGGTGGGCCTGGGGCCCACCCCCTCGCACCTAAGTTGCGATGGGGGAAACCTTCACTCTAGGGATGCTAAATATTGCCGGACTCAAGGCCTCCCCATTTTGAGCTAGGAAACTGAGTTTTTTACAAAACAATTTATACGTGGATATCCTGGCCATCCAGGAGTCCCACTGTCCATGAGGTTCTGAGGAAGCTTGGAAAACAATGCTCCTCCCATCCCTATCCTTTTGGTCAAAGCACTGTGGGGTGTTAATTCAGAAAAACAATTTTTTCAAATTTACATCTTCAGAAACATTCCTAAATGGCCGAGTGCTCGTTGTCACCTTCTCATGGACTGATGTTGCACACACAATCATCAACATTTACACCCCAAACGGTGCACATGAGTGTCAGGAATTTTTCTCATTGGTCAAATCCCTCCCACTACCCCCCAATTCTTTCCTAATTGGCGACATGAACTGTTGACTAACCTCACCAAAAGACCAGTGGCTGCCCTCACCCCACGCCCCACAGGGTCATGTAGAACTACACATTCTAAAAGCCACCCTTGGGTTAATGGATGCGCTGCCGCGACATGCCCCGCTGCTCGAAAACATGACACATCCCCACGTCCACAATGGCCAATTAAGGTCCATGACCCACATCGACCTTATTCTAGTGCCAGCGAAATTCCAACCCCACATCTCCCACTTCAAAACAACAAAAATGGAATTCTCTGACCACCGACTGGTCTCAATAACATACCACTTACCCGTCACAGTTGTAAAGGACCCACATTGGTGCAAAATCTGCCCCCCAGAGCTCGCATCGCCAGGATTTTCCACATGGGTGGAAGAGGCAACTTTGGCAAAATCATTTGTTGCACCATTTTGCGCAGACCCCATATCCACATGGGCAACTTTCAAAGAATACACCATCCACCACTATCGCCATCTCTCATCCAAACGCTCATGAGCCACATCTGCGGTTATATCGTGCACGCTGGCAGAATTGGCCCACTTGGAGTCCAACATTCCAGCCTCAGGATATAGCCCTGCATGGGGCCAGAAGTGGGCAGAGGCAGCCGCCCACCTCAACGCACTTGAAAGGCAACACAAACATCGGGTTTGTGTCCAATACAGGGCCACACGCATCACTAAAGGTGACAAGTGCACCGCATACTTCTTTAAAAAATTTTTTGCACCACACCAGAGCGTGGCCTGCACACAGGTGTGAAGATCAGATAATTCTATTGTGGACACACTGGCCAAAGGGGCAATCGAAACGCAAAGATATTACTCTGAGTTATACTGAGCTGAACCAATTCAGCCGGCTGAAATGGCGGAATTTCTTGACCGAGCTCATATCCACACCATTTTCTGATACCTGGAAATAATGAATTTAATTACTTCAAACGAATTATGGACTACCATTCGCGGTGCGCTAAACTGAAAATGCCCAGGCCCAGATGGCATTCCATATGAGTTCTACAAAAATATTTTAAATATATATACCCATTGCTGCTAGCCTCACTCAACCAAAGCCTGTTGGAAACGCGCCTCCTACCAGGAGGACATGAGGCCTTTACGGTCACACTCTTCAAGAAAGGGGATAGGCTAGACTTAGCCAACTGGCGCCCCATTTTTCTAACAAACACAGACACCAAAATTTTAAAAAATCATGGCTAACCGTTTAGGGACTGTAGCATCTGCCACCATCTCCCCAGAACAATTTGGGATATAACGTGCACTCTGTGGCTAATGTGTGTCAGTCCACAGCCTCTGGGGCACTTGTATTCTTGGACCAACAAAAGGCCTATGATAGAGTAAACTGGGAATACCTTAGGGCCTGCCTCCAACAATTCCGCCTACCTCCCCGTTTCTTTAACTGGGTGATGCTGCTCACGGAATCTGCAACAATGGCAGTGCGCGGCCCAGGTTTCCTAACGGAAGTAGTCCGCCCTAAAAGGGGCCTGCGACAAGGGGGCCCCCTTGGCCCACTCTTATACAACTTCAGCCTTGACCCACTACTGCGAAATGTGAATGCCCAACTCACTGGGGTCCATGTGCCAGGCCAAACCCCAGTCAAGATGATGGCATTTGCAGATGATTGCGTGGTGGGGGTGTCTAATAACAAAGATGCACGCGCGCTTGAAGCCCTCATCCAGGAATATTCCCGGGTAAGCAACGTGGCACTGAACGCCTCCAAAACCGAAATTATCCTCCTTGGTCATGTCAGAACTGCTGGGCCCCAGCAAGTAGTTCCCAACCCGGCCCATCTGCTCGCCCACGTCCACGACTTACTAACTCAAAACACACCGCTCCACTGGTGCTCCCATTTGTGCCACGACCTACCATAGGACTGGTACGCCATCTGGGCGTGTGGTTGGAGGCAGGTGGATACGTGTCAGCAGTAATGGAGTGCCATATACTGGACAACGTGACGAAGCGAATCGCCTCTCTCAGAGCCCACCCTACTACCCTCACTGGCAGGGTTGTTCTTGCCAACTCTATGCTCCTATCCAAAGTCTGGTTCAGAGCCCACGACATCCCCTTCTCCCCAAGCTTCTTCAAATCCCTGTATGCTTTGCTACAAGGTTGGCTTTGGTCAGGCCGCCCTCCACCAGTACGGCTAGAGGTCATGTTTGGCCCTCATCATCATGGTGGCATGGGCCAACTTGACTTCAAAACCCATGCCGCCAAGATCCTGTGCACCTGGATTGCGGCTGTCACTGCTCCTACACTCCCATCCCAACACTGGTCCCGCGCAGCCCACTCCAACTTCTCCCGAGCCTTGGGCCTCAACAATCCATCAAACCCCCACTCCCTGATGAAATACCTCACATCACACACATCGGCCACAGGTCCTCACGGGACCAAAACCCACTACAAACGAATCCTACTCTCCATGCGAAGCGCAGAGTGGAGAATTTGTATTAGTGGACATACAACCCGAAGAGGCCGCCCCTCTCCTCAGTTCACACAAGAGGTACAGGGGCTACCCATCCATGATGGCGTGATCCCCATTCGACCCCAAGTCCTATACAGGGTGGACTACCTGGACATGATGGTCATCCCTTATTCCACTGAGACCCAAAAGACTATCTTGAAATACGCACAACATCCTCTGTTGCAGCCTCAAGTACGCTCCCATGTGTGGCGCTGCCTGAGGTGGGTGTATCGTACAGCTGAGCGCTCTAACGCTTTACACTCATCCTGTGTCATGTGTGGCCAGTATGGAACGCTGTACCACCGCCTGGAGAAGTGCCCCACCTCTAAAGTGATATGGCGCGAAGTCCAACGTCTGCAGGCCAGGATCAAACGCATCCCTTCAGTCTGACAAGAGATATGTTTGCTTCATCAATGGCCTCCCCTCCCACCCTCCCTCCGTGCTCTGGTGGTTGCAATCGCCATGTGGACTATCCACACGATTGTCTTGGATGCCAACGCTGGCTCCATCCCCACCCTCCCAGAAGCTGTCCACAGATTCCAGTCTCATTTGGTGGACCACTTTCAAGCGTGGATGTTTGGATATCTCCCACCGCGTTGCTGACAGCTGGTCTCCTCCTGGTTCCCAGTCTGGTTCATCAAATCAGACCCCTTCCTCCACACGTGCTCAATAGTGGCTACGTCCCCTACACACGCTCCCTCCCCCTTCCCATAAGTGGCGTTCCCGCTGGCAACAAGAGATAGCATCGCTTCTCTGGGGTGCCTCCCCCGGTACTAAGTTTTGTCTCGTCTGAGTCATATTTGGAAGTGTCCATCCCATGGTCAGCCTTCCCCACAATAAAGAAAGAAAGAATAATAAATTCATTATTTCTGGGTATCGGAAAATGGTGCAGAACTGAGCTCAGTCAAGAAATTCCACCATTTTGGCCAGCTAAATTGGTTCAGCTCAGTATAACTCAGAGTAATATCTTTGCATTTCGATTGCCACTTTGGCCAGTGTGTCCACAGTAGAATTATCCGATCTTTGCACCTGTGTGCATGCCACGCTCTAGTGTGGTGCAAAAAAAATTTTTAAAGAAGTATGCGGTGCACTTGTCACCTTTAGTGATGCGTGTGGCCCTGTATTGGACACAAACCTGATGTTTGTGTTGCCTTTCGAGTGCGTTGAGGTGGGCGGCTGCCTCCACCCACTTCCAGCCCCATGCAGGGCTATATCCTGTGGCTAGAATGTTGGACTCCAAGTGGGCCAATTCCACCAGTGCGCATGAGATAACCACCGATGTGGCTCATGAGTGTCTGGAGGAGAGATGGCGATAGTGGTGGATGGTGTATTCTTTGAAAGTTGCTTATGTGGAAATGGGGTCCAAACAAAATGGTGCAACAAACAATTTCGCCAAAGTTGCCTCTTCCACCCACGTGGAAAATCCTGGTGACGCGAGCTCAGGGGGCGGATTTTGCACCAATGTGGGGCCTTTGCAACTGTGACGGGTAAGTGGTATGTTATCAAAACCAGTCAGTGGTCAGAGAATTCCATTTTCGTTGTTTTGAAGTGGGAGATGTGGGGTTGGAATTTTGCCAGTGTTAGAATAAGGTCGATGCAGGTCATGGACCATAATTGGCCGTTGTGGATGTGGGGATGCATCATGTTTTTGAGCAGTGGGGCATGTCACAGCAGCATATCCATTAACCCAAGGGTGGCTTTTAGAATGTGTAGTTCTACGTGACCCTGTGGGGCGTGGGGTGAGGGCGGCCACCCGTCCGTTGGTGAGGTTAGCCAACAGTTCATGTTGCCAACTAGGAAAGAATTGGGGGGTAGTGGGAGGGATTTGACCAACGAGAAAAATTCCCAATGCTCGTGTGCACCGTTTGGGGTGTAAATGTTGATAATTGTGTGTGCAACGTCAGCCCATGAGAAGGTGACAATGAGCACTCAGCCATTTAGGAATGTTTCTGAGGATATGAATTTGAAAAAATTGTTTTCTGAATTAGCACCCCACAGTGCTTTGACCAAAAGGATAGGGATGGTAGGAGCATTGTTTTCCAAGCTTCCTCAGAACCTCATGGACAGTGGGACTCCTGGATGACCAGGATATCCACGGGTAAATTGTTTTGTAAAAAACTCAGTTTCCTAGCTTGGGATGGAAAGGCCTTGAGTCCGGCGATATTCAGCATCCCTAGAGTGAAGGTTTCCCCCATTGCACCTTAGGTGCGAGGGGGTGGGCCCTGGGCCCACCAGCCTCTTCAAGGTCCCCACAGGCTTTCACAGCAGCGCGGGTGTTAGCAGCAATGCTATTCGGGGTTTTTGTTAATTTTTGTGGAAAGAGTCACGTTGGCTTTGGCCTTTGCTTTTTGTTTTCCTGATGTCGGACGAATTTTTTGTGGTGTGGATAAGTTTGGTGCACCGTCGAGCGGGGCAAAAAAAATTTTTTTGGTTGGGATAGGTCCCAAGTCAGTTTCAACTGGAGCTTGGGTGCAGCAATTGGGTTAGATCAAATCTCCCATCGGATCCTTGGATTGAGTGGCCTGCTCATCATGGGCCTCCCAATCTGATTGGGTGATGGATTCCTGAGTCACTTCTGTCGTGAAGGTCTCCATGTCCTCCTGGCGTTGTGAGTGTGGGATGGTGGTGGTGGCCTTGGCCACTTCCTTGGCCGTGGCCCTATGGACCTGCTTGGCCTTCTTCCACTCCTGTGGGGGGATGGGCTTTACCAATAGGTAGCAGCCTTGTGCTCCCCATGGGAAAGCCTCCTTGGTGCTTGCAGTTGGTTCATAGTGCGCCTCTCCGCTGGCCATGGCCGCCGAGGGGTGCTCTTGGAATGTGACGCCCTCCTTGATGGGGCATGCATGCGCCTTATGGCTGAACACATCACAGTGGGTGCAAATGGGGGGCACGCTGTCCACGGTTACCTGGAATGGGTGGGTGGTATGCCCTGTGATGTCAATAAAGGTGGAGTGCAGGATCTGGGTTAGGTCCTTTGCAATCTCCTCAGTTGGGGTCAGAACTGCGATGGCTTTGCTGATGCACAGGTGTGGCATCAGCATTAAACGTTGCATTCTGAAAGATTGTATTTCGCCGTATATGGCGAATCCATCTTTCAGGTGTTGCTCCAAAATGTCACGTTTTACCGTAGTAGGCAAAAAGTCAGACGTGAGAAAATTTGGTTTGATTTTGTCCATCTGGTGCATTTGGTTTTGATGACCCGTTGCCCTTTGCGGAGGTCGACCACTATGCGCACCACTGCAGCCTCATCTGCTGCTATTTTGCTTTTGAAACCTAGGTCCAGCCAACCACGCGACATGGAGTGAGGTGCAATGTACACCGCGGTCAGGAAAATTTTGTGTACATCTTCACAAAATTTTTCCCATAAGGCCGTTTTTTGGATGTCCAGATACACACGGACTCCAAATTCCACCAACGAAAGTGTCTGGGAGTGTGGCGTGTTGATGTACTGGTTGCATCGTGCTTGCCATGCAAGTATCTCCAGGGAAATTGTGACTGCCGGTTTTTTTAGATTTTTTTCTATTCCGCCAGATTCTCTGGGGCGTTTTTGAACTTTAGAGGCCGCGGGCCTTCCGCCTGCTCCTCTTGCCTTGCTTGCCCAACTGATCCCAGACATGGGCGCAGACTAATCTCCTCTATGAGATTATCAAACTATATTTAGTCTTGAATTTAATAGGTTGCAAAAGTGTTTGCAACAAGAAAGAAAAGTAATGAAGCATTATCTTCAACAGTTAATGAGGTTTTCAGAGGTAATTGATACTGCTACGCAAGCTGATCAGCTTATTGGTTCATTGATTTGATCCACCCAGCAGGTTCATACCCTCAAAACTATTAAAAATAACTACCCTGCGATGGCTCAGCACCTTGCCTCCACTCTCCAGTTAAAGGAGGTTCTCACGCTCCCCTCTACCTTTAATAACACATTAACTAAGGTAGAGGTTGTCATCAATAAGGTGCGCGTTCTAGCCACCTTGATATGGGTGCTCCTTTAAATTGGTCTCATCAAAGCTCATCAATAATTTCTTAAGTTGGCGCCCTACCTGACTAATCAAAAGAGTTTGGAACTGCCTGGCCTAACATTATGAGAGCTATTGGTACCTACTCTTCTTTACCCATATGTATTGAGAAACTCATACTGGCTCCCAGCTGTGGCATCAACCAATAATGCTTACAACCTACTCTTTGGCATTCACTTTATGAAAGAGTATGACGGAATCATCAATATGAAACAGGGATTTTCCTCCATTTGAACAATGAAGTTCCTCTAATTTTTACAGATAATGAGCCTAAGAAGAAGGAATATACATTCATAGTTGATTATCCTTCTTCCACCCTCACCCTTACTTATACCTCATCAGTCAGAAACACTAAAAAGCTTCCTGACTCTGTGGATGGTACAGAGTCATTCCATTGTATGCGTCAGAGGAGGTAGTAGTCAAAGCGTGTGAACAAAAGGTGATAGACACAAAAAGTACTACGCAAATCCCCGCAAATGCCTTCTGAACTTACAAGCATTGATGGAACAAGTCCTTTGGAACATTGAGTGTTGCCAGGTATCCTAGACCCTGCCTACTACCGACCTATCAACATTCTGGTGGTGACTCTAACTAACAAGTATATGGTTGTAAAGAAGCATCAAAAGATTGGAAAATCCCTGTTGATTCCCATTGATGACATACACTAAGTCCAAAATATTGGGCCTATGCTAGATATAGGATTTCCCACTGACCAAATGATATGCGCTTTGTCCAACATTCAGATTTCTGATGATCTAAATCCCATTAACTTAATAAAATTAATTCCTTACTGGATTCATATAATGATATTTTCTCCAAATCCAATATGGACTATGGGCATATGAAGGGCTGGTGCCACACCAGAGATGTTGGCAATGCCAAGCCTATTTGATCCAAGCCTTATTGGAAATCAAAAGTTGAGGAGTTCCAGATGAGGACAGAGCTTAAAAAGCTACTGGACGCAGGGATGCTGCTGCCATAATGAAGCCCTTGGTCATCAACACTGTTATTAATAAAAAATAAGAATGGTTGACATCAAGTAGGTATAGATTACCGCAAGCTGTATAAACTCATCAAGAAGGAAAGCTACCCAAAATCACAATTGATGACGCGCTAGCCCAAATCTTAAGGTCCAAGTTCTTTTCCACCATGGATTTGGCTAGCGGGTACTGGCTAATGGACCTTTTCTATGAAAGACCAGTAAAAGTGTGCGCTTATCTGCAGTGAGGGTCTTTTCCAACCTACCTGATTACCAAAAGGGTTGCGCAATATGCCCGCATCTTTCCAGCAAGCCATGGACCATATCTTGCAGGATCTGAAGCTTAGTTGCATAATTGTATATCTATATGACTTCACTATCTTCTCCCAACCATTTGATGAACACCTTTCTCATTTAAAGGAAGTTTTCCAACACTTACGGGCTTCTCACATTAAGCTGAAGCCATCCAAATGTACATTCTTCCAAAATAAACTGGACTCTCTGGGTCACGCCATTTCCTCAGATGGGATCCAGCCTCTCCAAGATAAGGTTGAGGTGATATCCAAGATGCCTGCCCTCAAAACCCTCCATGATATTCAGGTGTTTTTGGGCATGATGGGTTACTACCATCAATTCATCCCCAAATTCTCTCAGCTCAGTGAGCCACTCATACTCCTTATAACTAAAAACCCCTTTCCATTGGGGGGCGGAACAACAGGCTCTTTTTAACGCTAAAAAAGCTGCTGCAGTGACGGCAAATACTACGTCACCCTGATTATAGTAAACCCTTTATGCGTTTTAATGATGCCTCTGATTATGCAGTTGGATCTATCTTGGATCAACTAGATGAGCATGGGATTGATCACCTTGTCTCATATTTCAGCAAGATGATTTCCAAGGCAGAACGCAACTATAGAGTCACTGAGAAGGGATTCCTGGCCATCTTGCTCGCTTTTAGATATTATCGCCCTTTCTTATATGGGACTCATTTAAATTTATTACTGACCAAGCCTCTTTAAAGTATTTACAAAATATGAAGGATCCCAATGGGCGGTTGGAACGCTGGGCTTTAAAGATCAAGCATTATGATATGACCATTGAACACTGAGCTGGGATGAGCCACATAAATGTCGATGGGTTAACTTGGCTGCCCATCTTTAACTTAGATAATAGTGAAGCAAAGCGGTTACATGATCTCCTAATGACCCCTGATGCTTGGGAGGCTGAGGACGAACCAGTACAGAAGATGTTAGCTGAGAATTCCCATAACACAAAAGTGGATAATGGGCAATCTACAAGAAAGTGGAGGTGAACTGGTTACCCTATCTCCAAACTTCAGAGCGATTACCTGTCATTATGGAGTCTCATGCCCTCCTAGGGCATAGCAGAGTGTGGAAAACCTATGAGTGGGTAAAAGAAACGCTACTATTGGGAGGGAATCATGGAGACCATCATCAAAGTCTTAGATACCTATTTAACATTTAAAAAGCAATCCAGCTTCAAAACCAAGTATCAATATCAGCCTTCCACCCCTCAACCGCCTTTCCACACAATAAGTCTTAAAGTGGTTGGCCCTTTACCCCAAACTACAGGTGTAAATCGATATATCTTGGTAGTAATTGATCACTTTACCAATTGGTCAAACTGTGGCTATCTCAGCTCAGACAGAAAAAGCCAAAGCCACTTTCCTCCACCAGTATATCTTCACTTGACATGGTTGCCCCCAAGTTTTGCTCTGTGATAATGGTAAAAACTTCACCTCTAGAGTGGTGAAGATTTTTGCGACTTCCATGGGCACACAACAGCTCTTTTCCGCTTCCTTCAGCCCTTCAACCAATGGTACCATGAAAAGAGCCAATGGGATCTTAGTTTCTATATCTCAAAAAATAGCCACTTCAGACCCCCTTCACTGGGATCTGTACTTACCAAATGCCCTCATGGCCTACTGTATCAGTTACCACTGGATCCTTAAGATGTCTCCTTTCCATGTGTTGTATGTACGAAAACCTGAGGTGCCAGCTTTATTAGCCAAAGACATTTTCGCTGATAGGACTGACCCTGAGCAAGCCATGAAGAAGTTGGCCCAACACATCATTCAGTTACAATCAGAGGCTATGACTAATTTAGCCAAAACAGTTATAAAAGAGGGTCAATCTGCTAATGAGCTCCAAGACCTTCATCCTATTTTCCAAGTATCAGACTTGATGCTTTACTACCAAACCATATCAATCCTAAGGTGAATAAACTTGGGTCTATTTGGGAAGGCCAATTTTTAGTCACTTACAAGCGAGGAGAGGAGTACTCCATTAAATCCCTTGCTACTGGAGTTACCATCAACTTGGTACATGTCCACTTCCTATAGCCTTATTCTCCCCCAACATTCTTGAGGGAGGTGATGTCAGACATTTTCCCTGCAGGCTTCAAAATAAGAATGTTTTGGGGTAGAATCGGCCAGAAAGGGAAAATGTTGGACAAAAATAAGTCTGCAATACTGAAAATATCGAATTAAATATTAATAATGATTTTATCAGCCACAAGACCCTGGCCAATTCTCAATGGAACCCCGTGAATTGGGGAAACCTTTACAAATACAAACTAGTAAAATAGCACCAAGTTGGGAAATCGGATTCCTCTTACCATGAGGCCTATTCCAGGGGCATCTAACAAAGGGTTTACCCCCAGCCACATCTAGTTCTGTAAAATACTTAGGCGGGGACCATTCCCTTTTATAAGCTTGTTAGAGGTCCCCCAAGTGAAATAATTTTAGCTAATGGGGATTGGCTGAAATTTATCAAGCTGTTACCCCAAGGGTATGTATTACCATAACTTATCTTATCATCTACCATTCAGCTAGAGTGAATTGAGCTTTCCGAGCTTTGATAGGCTGAATTTGTATATTTCCTTATTTGGATGGTAACAAGCCATTCCAAAACCATCAGTGATTTTTCCTTGACCCTTGTTACAGTTTAATTACTGTATGGTCCAATATTAATAGGGTTTGTTTTCTCTTATTCCCAGGCATTTCCTAATAAAATTATAAAATTACCCCTACCTTTCTAGTTAAATAAAGCTTTATTATATTTATTATTTTCAGTGGTTTAACCTCTTATTGTTGGATTTTATGTAAATAAGCACCAGCGAGTTTCCTAATGTGAAAAATTTAATTGGCCTCAAGCCTAAGGCAAAATGGCAAGGGCTGACCAATCTCCATACTGGTTGGCCTGCCAATCAGTGGGGCCCCTATCATCAGAAAAGCGATTTTCTGACTGTGGTGCTCACTACAGGAGGTTCTGCTGGTTTTTGCCAGAGTAGCTGATGGGTTGGTGAGTAGGTGGCAGGGATGTGCCACCATGGTTGGGTTCTGACAATTGTTGGTGGCAGGGGGATGCAAGCCCTGGACGCCTGACCCACACGTCAAGGCTGGAATTAGGAGGAATACCATCTGGTTAAATGGGGGAAATGTCAGAGAATTAATCAGATGGATTCCTCCAATGATTGATCGTTATTTGGGATGAGATAGGCCAATCCTGGTGGGATGGCTTATTGACTGAATTTCATATGGTTTGATGATTGCATGTTGAGTTGCTCCCCGAATTAGGTTGAGCTGAATCTATGCATTCCGCCAAGTTTGAGTTAAGGATTGGAGTGGGGCAATCAATGACCTATTTGGTACTTGGATGACTGGTGACTTATATCTGATAATGATCTATTAAATTTTTTAGTATTTGTCAGCGGAACCTGATGATCCCAAGTTTGAGGAGGCTGAGGATGTTTCTGGCGCCTAATAATCAATTCACAACTTATGTTTATGGATCACTAGTGACTAGTAGACAAGGATGATCCACTTGAATAAATTATTTAGTGTCAGCGGAATCCAATGATTACAAGTTTGAGGCAGCTGAGGTTGCTTCCATAATCTCATTTATATTAATATTTATCACCTGAGAAAGGCAATCCAAATGATTGACTACAATGATTTTAAATGTGTGTCAGCATAAAGCTGAGATGTTCCAAGTTACCTGAGCAACCAAAGATGAATCTGATGCATTATTAAGTCAAATTCAGGTTCAATGCTTATTTAAATACTTTATTTATATGGCTCACCAGCAACTTAAGGCTGAGGATGAGTGTTGGAAGTTGATATGACTGAACAATACTCTACCCATACTGGCAGATTGGAGTGGGAATCAAGAAGAGTCTCAAGATTGATGAAAAAGGTATATGGATAATAATCAATCAAAATTTTGACCAGTATGAAAATCAAGGGGAATTACGCCGAGATTCAATATAAATGAGAGCTTCTAGAAAAGGGAAGATGAATAGAAGACTACCAAGCCAAGGATGCATCCAGCTTAAGGAACTGAAATTTAAAGAGTCATATGGAGGATTGAACAGAAGGTCTTTTCCAATGATTAGGTTTTTGCAGATAAAGTCTGCAATTAGTATAAAGATAATAAAGGTCAAATAAGGGGCGATTTCTCTGTATATAGTTTATTAAGTTTTATTAAAGTTGGTAATCTTCATATCATCCACTTTATGTTGCTCAGTGGTTAATACCATGTGCAAACTGACTCGTTGGAATTAATCCTTTACGCTGAGAATTAACAGTGGTGCTCATTGCAGGGGACCACTGGTCAACTGTAGTTCTTCAACGCTAGGATATGATGATTAGCCCTCATTTGTTACAGCAAAGTTTGATTGGATTCCGCGCATGTTATGCTGAAGAAGCACGGGAGGCACCTAACAATGAACCAGTATTATTTACTGTAACCAAACTGGAATGATGAAGTTATGATCAATATGCAATTAGAAAACTGCCCTGAGCTGATGGCCGATTAACAAGGACGATCCACAAGTGTGACCCCTCAGCAGCTGTGGGATATTATGGAGTGGCTATTTTGTGGATGTCAACTATACAAAGATGAGGTGGGGGAGTATGCCTTGAGTTTGTTTTATAACCAACGAGACCAAGAAAATTGCTACGCCCTGTATGTGTCCTATCTGGTTAAAACTACAATGGGGTTGGCTTGCCGCCTTGGTACCCACAGAATCGAGGAGTATCTAGTTGCTTATGTGCAACCATCTATTTTCCAGCTACTGCGTGTGCTGTCTCGCCACAATATAGAGGTTGGATATGTAATGTGGTTTGCTTGAGCACAGCAAAATGATACTCGCCTCCTGCTTGACCACCTTGATTGCTCTTTTTTGGAGGTGCAGGGGGCGCTGGTGCAGATGGACCATCATGTTGGGGACGTCTGCTGTCAATTGGACATTTTGGTACCACAGCTAAATCTAGAGTTACCCCGGGTAATAGGAGAACTGTTGGATTGGCATGGCCTATTGGTGAAATGGATTCAGGACATAACAATGTTGGGAAGCAATACTGAGCGCTTTATGATAGATCTAGCAGAATGGGTGGAAGCACTCAAAGCTGTGATTGCTCAGCTTAGGGAAAAAATAACACTGATGGAATGGCAAGTGGCGAATCAAGTCAATTCTGTATCAGCTGAATTAACGCAACTTCGCATTGAATGGAGCAGTCAGTGAATGACAGATAATACACTTATCCTTTGGTTGACATCCCCCAAATATCTCCAGCTAATCCATCAGGTTACCCAACTGGAAGTTGTTATCCAGGCTGAGCGCCGTTGAGCTTTTCCTCTTCCAATTGATGAGACAAGAGAGTATGTGGAAATTCAAGTACAGCTTGATACCTTATGATGGGCCAACGAGTAATTGGTATGGGAACAAGCCGCTCTCCTTACCAAATAAACAATGCTAATCAACAAGCGGGTAATGCTAGCCAGCAGCATGCACAAATGCAGGACATAATTGAAGATGTCCTCTCGTGAATACAAGCAGTGGAGCATAAACTGAACGTTGAGTGGGAATTCCGTTGGGAGTTGCAACATCAGTATGAGACACTGTAACAGGAATTCCAGGATGGACAGTGTAGATGATATTAAGTTAAAATGGAGCAGTTAATCAATGAACATTTTGTGGAGCACACTGGAGTCAGGGGGAGTGGTGCAATTATTGGTGATTCAGGGGAAGAATGCTATGGATCAGCTAATGAATATCCCTTGGGCGTTGCAATGGGCCCCCTCACACAACACTACTTCTTCTGAGTCCATTTTGACAGATTCAAGTCTGTCTAACTGACCATATGATAGTTCACAAGGGGGTGGTTTCCTTAGTTGCTCAGGAACCAATTCGCCTGCTCCTTGCGGTAGGAGCCTGGAGCAAGGCGAAGCTGTTCAAATCAAGAAATTACCTCCTTTCAGTTGTGATGGGATCTACACGATTACTTTAAGTGATTCAAATTTGCTGTGGAAGGGGCTTCTGATTGGCAGAAAGTGAAACTGTTGCTGTCCGCTCTAGATGTGGAAAACGCTGATCAAGTTAACTGCTACCTTCCAAATAGCTCAGTATCCTACAAAGAAGTTAAAGAGATTGTTCTCTGGCTGTTTGGGGGCGTGACCAAGTTGGCCCAACAGAAGGCCAACTTCCTGACTATACAGTTTCACCAAAATGAGACCCTGTTAGAATTTGCTGAACTTTTCTTGCGGAAAACATGTACTACTTGAAGCTAACATTTTATGCACCGAGGATGTTGGTATAGTGATGACGGCAGCCATTAAACCATATTTGGAACTACATAACGCTATGTCTCACGTTTTGTATATAGATGCAGGACTTTTTGAATCGTGAACATCTCATGTCAACTCTCCACCACAATCAGCGCCCCTAATATAGCCTGAAAAACCCTCTGCTGTCTCTGCATCAACCTATTCAGGATATGGGCCGCAGCAACCAAGCTATCAACTGCTGTAATGCATTCATCCCTCCTACAAATCAGCGGACCCTTATTGACCTATGTACGCTCCGCCAGTTCATCCACAACCCTAAAACCATACTGTCAATTTTTTGAACTGGTCCTTCCACCGCAAGCTATATATGTGAACCTTTTATGAATACTTGCTTCCAGTGTAGACAAAGAGGGCATTATGCGGACAGTTGCCGTAGCAAACCACAAGTGTATTTAATGCCAACTGAGAAAATCAAGCAGAGAAAAGCTCAAGCGGAATAGAGATGGGATGCTCTACCTTTGCTAAGTCCAATTCACTTGTCCCTAACAATTCCCAAGCATCTCTTTGAATAGGATTAGAACTCAATCGGATGATTTGTTATACCAACAGCTTCTGTTGGATACCCCTGCTTCAATTTCAGAGAGTAAAATTTCTCCCCAAGCCCTGAGTCCCGCCAAACGTGCAGAAGCCATATGTGTGGCAGATCCTGGAACAAACTAAAACAAGCAACGCGGATCCCTTGACAGACATTGCCTCTTTAGTAGGGGTTATCATAGCCATTCTGGTAGATAAATTCGCTAGTGAGTATCCTCAGGTAGGCAAGGGCATTTCCTCCTTTTTGAGTAACACAAATCCCTTGGATGTACAAAAAATAAACACTGATGGTTCTTCTTATTCAGAATGCACTTGCTGTGAAATTTTCGTTTAAAACACAAAAAAGCCGCGCTATCATAGACATGGGAGCCCCTGTGAACATAGTTTCTACCAGGTTGGTGGCTAAGCTTCTGTTGAAACTGGATGTGGACCATTAAGTAATATACGGGACTGCGGGGATGCATAGCATTGTGTCTGAAGGAGCATATAGCACATTGCATATATAATTTGGGTCAGTCTGGGATTCCGCTCCAGCGGTGGTTCTGCCAAATAACAACTATGACATGTTAATTGGCGCGGCATTTATGAGGAAATTTGGCGTTGTGATAAATATGGCGGAGGAAACTCTTAATGTTTTAGAACAACAGATCCTTGTTTATTTCACCTCTTGTGGAATCCCAATGGATTTGTTCCGCTCTAGTCAAATCAATCTAGCATACAGTGGCGGAGTGATCCCTGTTTGATATCCGCAAATGAAGCGGTGAACCAGAGCCCTCCCCAACCAGATTTATGAGTACAAAGGGATCCCGCTTTGGGCACCAGTGCATAGTAGGGACTGAACCCAAAAACTATGTCCCTAAAGTGCTTTATGGGGAAATTATGGCGCCTCACCAGCACTCATGGCTTGAACCACATGTAGCTCCAAGGCTAATGCTACCTGGAAATGGGGAGGTGAAGGTGCTGCTAGTGAATTTACAGAAGGAGACAATAACGATCCAGCAGCACCAAGTGGTGACTTACCTACACTTAGTTCCTATAGAGATTATTCGCTGTATTCATGATTTTGGCTCATGGGAGGATCTTGGACTACTGACAAGCTCATCATTTGGCATATTGACAGTGGTTCCGCGGGAAGCACTTACTGGATTATTGATGGAGCAGCAAGGTATGGTTATGGCATTATTTGAAAAGTATTAAGATATTTTTGCACATGACAATCATGATTTGGGGTGCGCATAAGGAGTGGTACATTGGATAGATATGGGGAATCACCCTCCCATTTGATCGCAACCATTAGATGATCAAAAGTGGTGGAAGAGGTTGTCTCAAACGAGGTGGATAAATTTATTGTTCAAGGGATGCTAGAGCCGTCAAACAGTCCATGGGCATCACCTGTGCTCATTGTAAAGAAAAAAAGATGGCATGAATTGAGTAGTTATTGACTATTGTAAACTCAATAGCATAACAAAAAAGGATTTCTACCCTCTTCTGCGGATTGATGACGCGTTGGACTGATTTGGTGGAAGAATTATTTTTCCACCATGGATATGATTTTGGGGTACTGGCAGATCAATTTGCCATCAGCAGAACAAGAGAAATGCACTATAATTACTTCAAGAGGGTTATTCCAGCTGACTCGCATGCCACAAGGGTTGTGCAACGCCCCAGCTACGTTCCAGCGTGCCATGGATACGGTTTTAGGTGATTTGAAGCTGTCCTGCATCTTATTTTACCTCAGTGTCATCAATGTGTTCTCGCGGATGTTTTCAGAGCACCTTGCCCACTTGGAACAAGTGTTCTGTTGCCTCGCTACCACTAATATCAAAACAAAGCCTCAGAAGTACCATTTCTTTAAAGAACAATTAAAATACCTTGGGTTCATAGTGGATTCAAATGGGCTTAAACCACAGCTGGATAAGGTGGAGGCGGTAAGCAAGATGACTCGCCCAGGTAATAAGCAGGATATTCAAGTGTTTCTGGGGATGGTTGGGTACTGCCAATGGTTCATTCCCAATTTCAATTGCATAGGGGTCCCACTTTTTGAGTTGTTAAAGAAAAATGCCTCTTTTGATTGGATGGAATGATGTCAGAATGCTTTCAATGTGTTGCAAAACACATTAGCAAGTGCACTCATTTTGCAATATCCCAACTTTGACAAGCAGTTCATATTACAATTAGATGCATCCCTCTCTGCTATAGGGGCATTATTATCCCATAAGGATGATGACGGCCAGAAGCATCCTGTCACGTTTTGTAGTTGAAGCTTGAACTGTCACAAACAAAACTACATTATGACCGAGCAGGAGTGTTTAGCGGTGATCTATGCTTACAAACAGTTTTGGGTATATCTACATTGGATAAGATTCCAAGTAGTGACAGATCACGCTTCCTTGCGCTGGATGAAGAATCTGCATGAACCAGAAGGATGGCTCGCACGTTGGGAACTGAAGCTCCAGGCATATGATTTTGAGATTATACACCATCTGGGAGAAAAACATCAAAATGTGGATTGTCTTTCCTGGCTGCCAATGGACGCTATCATGGCAGATTTAGTTGACATAAAGTACTAGAAGAGGTGGCGAACAAATACCAGGATGAGCCGCTGCAGATGATCAAGGTATTAGATGGTCTTAGGGAGGATACTTTTCTACATGAGGGGGAACTATATAAGCAGATCGGAACTCAATGCTGAGTTTCAATAACCTTCAGCTAGACCCACAATTATTATGGATGCTCATTGATCTGTAGGACATGGAGGATTTCAGAAAACACTGGAGTTTTTGTGACCCTGTTACTACTAGGAGAGCATGCATTACAACATATTGGAAACGGTTAGTTGTTTCCATCAGTGTCAAGTGGAAAAGCCATTCCACAAGAAGACCACATAGCAGCTGGTTAAACCCCAGTTCGCCTGGCACACCGTTTCCATTGATGTAGTGGGACCTCTGCCAACTAGCACTAATCAATCCAAGTATATAATTGTCACCATTGATCATTTTACTTGATGGGTGGAGGCCAGGGCCATTAATGACTTGGGCGCGGTCATCACTGCCAAGTTTATAATGGAGTGTGTTATACAGCGAAAAAGATGCCCACAGTTCATTCTAATGGACAACGGAACCAATTTCACTTTGCACATCCTGCTGAAGTTGAATGAGTTGATGGCGATCCGTGGGGTTTTGACCATACCTATCATCCAAAATCAAATGGAATGGTGGAGTGGGTCAACAGAGCCCTAATGAACATACTCCATAAATTGGTAAAGGATTGACCCTCAGAATGGAGTGCCCTTCTACCTACAGCTGTGTTTGCATATAATATCAGGTATCATTCATCCACTGGTAAGAGCCCTTTCCAACTGCTGTATGGTTGACATCCAGCTCTGCCCGCCTTGATTTACACTTGTGTAGAGAACACTTGTGGTGTAGACCCTCAGTAATATCTGAATACTCTTACAAATACATTGATCAAGCTGCAAACATAAGCCTATTCTACCAGTTTGGCCAAGAAGATTCGCGGTCAGGCAGCTGATAAGAAGATATGGATCGACTTCAGCTGTTCACTGTAGGAGACCATGTCTTATCCCATGACCAGCACGGATTTGGGCGGAAAAACAAGCTCTCCAACATCTGGGCTGGGCCATTCGAGATAATTAAGAAGACAGGCATGGATGTCTACACTGTTAAGGAACATGCAGGGGGTTGGATTATCAACTGAGTTCACACAAAGATCCTTCAAGCATATAAACAGTAAGAGCCTATCATTCATTCAAAGGGGGGTAATGTCAGGAAGGTGATATGACTGGAAAATATGCTACCCATACCAGAGGATCAGAGTGGGAATCAAGACAAGTCTTAAGATTGATGAAAAAGAAATATGGGTAGTTATTGATCAAAATGTCGACCATTCAGTGAATCAAAGGGAATTACGCTGAGATTCAATTTATACGAGAGCTTCTAGAAAAGGGAAGATGAATAGAAGACTACCAAGCTAAGGATGCATCCATATTAGGGAACTGAGATCTAAAGAGTCATATGGAGAATTGAACAAAAAAAATTTTCTGGTGATTAGGTTGTTGCAGATAAAGTCTGCAGTTAGTCTAAAGATAATAAAGGTTAAATAAGGGGAAATTGCTCCATATATAGTTTATTAAGTTTTATTAAAGTCGGCGATCTTCATATCATCTGATTAGGTTACTCAGTGGCTAATACCCTGTGCAAACTGACTTAGCAGAATCAAGCCTTTATGCCAAGAATTAACAATGAGCTAAACCTAATATAAGGTCATTGGGAAGGATGGGGCAAGAGGGTCAATGCCAGGGAAGAGAGTAGTGCAGCGGAAGGCTGAGAGAGTGGTTGGCTGGAAGAACCAGCAATGAGCTGATAGGCCAGTTTTGGGCGCAGTAGCCCTTTTGTAGATAGTACAAATACCTGGTTTTTTTTCAAATAAATATCTCCCTTTGAATAATCTATCTTTTAATTTTAAGTTTATATTTATTTTGTTGGTTGAGGGTTAGGCTATAGGATCCCTGTATGGCGCGAGTGATACGCCAAGGGGTCAGTCAGTGCTGCTGGTCCCAAGCCTAAGGTAAAATTGCAAGGGCTGACCAGATTCCATACTAGTTGGCCTGCCAACCAGCGGAGCCCCTATCATCAGAAAAGCAATTTTCTGACAGCATGGATCACAAATTGTGTGACATGCACTCAGGCCAAGTAAGATAGATAAGACAAGAACGGTCTCTTCACCCCTGCAGCAGGTGGAGGAGCCATAGACTTCCATGTCTGTAGACTTCATTGTCAAGCTGATAAGCTCTGATGGGCTAACAGCCGTTATGGTAGTCATAGATCACTTCACAAATTCTTTCTCTTCATACTCTGTTCCTCAGCCATCACCTCTGAGGAAACAGCCAGACTGACTGTAAAAAAGTGCTCTCAATGATTGAAGCCGCAGGAGATCATCAGAAATTGTGGCACCTAATTTAAAGAACAAGTTCTGAAATGAACTTCTGGAGTATTTGAGAATTACACCATGTCATTTAACAGCATACCATCCTCAGTGAATGGTCAAAATGAGAGAGTAAATCAAATTTATAATGCAATATCTCTAGTGCTACACTGACAGCCACTCAAAATACTTGGTCAGATGATTTTATATGCTTAGTTTACATATAGCAATAAAACTCATGCATCTACAGGATTCTCCCCCTATGAGGCTACTTTAGGTTATAACCCTTCTTTTTTAGTAGAACTGTGCATTATTCTGGAGGTGCCAGCTGCAGCCAACCATGCATAGCAAATCACGCCACTCAGTCCTTAGTCTAAAAACCTAATCAAGGCTATTAGTGACTATAAGCAGTTTGCCAATCAGAAAAGCCTTCTGGCGCATAATATTAAGGCAGGGTCACATGTTATGTTAGACACACACCACCTGCAAAAGCAGGTGCCCTCTCTAAATTTGAAATCAAACTTTCTAGGCCTCATTTGGTAGAAGAGGACTTGGGGAATGGTGTGTTCAGCTTGAAGTTGCCAGCTCATTAGAAGCAACACCCCATATTCCATGTATCACAGTTGTCCCCATTCAAGGGCCTAATTCTGCCAGAACCTGAACTGATCATGATTGGGTCAGAAGAGGCTGAGGTTGACTCTATCTTGGCTTCCTGTTAATTGTGGTGATCAGTTCAATACTTAGTCATTTTTAAAGGTTACTTTGCCTATGAAAATAGCTGTGTGGTGCTTGGGGCTGCGTGAACAGTTCTGAGTTAGTTGAAGCGTTACATGCTGCTCACCCTAAAGCTGCCCGCCCCCCCCTGAAAGTTGCAACGCTAATGGCAATCAAGGTACTGAAGCTCATATGAACGTTGCCCTTACCCAGTTTCTTGGTGGTGGTGCTCCCATCTTGTAAAAGGAAAAAAATGTAAGTCCAGAGGAGCTTCCCCTGCGCTTGGACTGAGAGGCGTTCCCATTTCACACTAAGAAATGTCCAAAGAGGGCGGCCAACCCCCTTGTCACACAGGGCAATCTCGCTCATGTAGTAGATGAGCGGTGGGTTATAGCCTGTTGGGATTCTCCCTGGATTAGGCGAAAGCCTTGTCCATGGGAAAATTGATATAATCATATGAAGGGCATAATTTGCAGATGGCCCAATAATTTGAGGATGGAGTTCAATTTTATGTTTTTGACTTGGATACTGAATTCAGGGCTTTGCCTCAATTATGCCAAATTTGGGGAATATTTACCTTTCCTATTTGTTATCTAATCTCTATCCACACTTTATCTATTTCCACCTATCCTAGTATTGGGACTTTCAGCATAGGTCCCATTACACTACCCTTAAATATACCTATTCCTATCCTTACATTTTGAAGCATTATAAATAGTGCTTGATTATTCTCAATAAAGTACTTCTCAGCAGAATATTTTGTTTACTTTATCTTAATTTATTCTAATGAAGTATGTCTCATCCAAGGCTGCAATCTTCAAAGCCCTGCCTTCAGATAAACATGCCGCCAGTGATTCCTCCCTGGTGGCCCAACAAAATGGTGCTCCCTGCCAGGTCGCTTCCAAGTTGCACCATGAGGATATTGCCTCACCCTTGGATGATAAGAGTTATTAATCCTCAGTAGGTACTCTGGACCCTGATCTTTTGGCATACCTACACTGGAATGGCCAAGATGCAATAACTGTGGGGAATAATTTTACTAAGAAGAGCTTTACGTGTCCTAGAAGAGAATATCATGTACGTTTTAAAGCATTCAGAAACTCAAGCCCTTACTTGATTTATTGTATATGCCTGAAATAATTGAAACAGATGTCAAAGAGCAATATAGCCAACATCATAAAGTAAAGAGATTGAAAAAGGCAATACTTGATTATATACATGAAGCAAAATATACTAAGGAAGAATGGGACATTGACCAAAGAGAAGATTGGGAAAATATTACACAGAGAAATGACTACTGGTCTATAGGATGGGTTTCCCATTATGAGGAAAACCTCCAATAAATTTCTCAAAGTGAAGCATTATAAAAAGAAACTGACCAAATTGATGCTTATACTCCAGTCAAAGAGTGAAGATCAAACAAAATAGAATACTCAGGATTTAAGAAACAACAAATGATTTTAATACTAACAATAATATTTTATTAGGCAACCAATACCCAATTCTCCGCAATGATGTCATTTTCCACTCTGATTTAGTGAAAGAAATCAGAACAAATTTTATTGAGTGTTTGGAACTTTTCTTTCTCATTGCAATCACTTTTGCAACCTATTCAATTCAAGACTGAATCTAGTTTGATAATCTCACAGAGGAGATTAGTCTGCGCCCATGTCAGGGAGCAGTTGGGCAAGTAAGGTAAGAGGAGCAGGTGGAAGGCCCGCGGCCTCCAATGTTAAAAAACGCCCTGGAGAAACTGGCGAAATAGACAAAAATTTTAAAAAACTGGCAGTCACTATTTCCCCGGAGATACTCACATGGCAATCACAATGCAACCAGTACATCAACATGCCACACTCCCAGCCACTTTCTTTGGTGGAATTTGGAGTCCACGTGTTTCTGGACATCCAACAAATGGCCTTATGGGAAAAATTTTGTGAAGATGTGCACACAATTTTCCTGACTGTGATGTACGTTGCACCTCACTCCATGTCACATGGTTGGCTGGACCTAGGTTTCAAAAGCAAAGAGGCAGCAGATGAGGCTGCGGCAGTGCATGTAGTGGTTGACCTCCCTGAAGGGCAATGAGTCATCAAAACCAAATGCACCAGATGGACAAAATCAAAATAAATTTTCCTCACATTTGACTTTTTGCCTACTACGGTAAAACGTGACATTTTGGAACAGCACCTGAAAGATGGTCTCGCTGTATATGGCGAAATTCAATCTTACAAAATGCAACGCTTCACGCTGATGCCACACCTGTGCACCGTTAAAGCCATCGCAGTCCTGACCCCAACCGAGGAGATTGCAAAGGACCTAACCCAGATCCCACACTCCACTTTTATTGATATTGCAGGGCATACCACCCACCCATTCTGGGTGACCATGGACAGCGCGCCCCCCATTTGCACCCACTGTGATGTGTTCAGCCATAAGGCGCACGCATGCCCCACCAAGGAGGGCGTCACATTTTAAGAGCACCCCTCAGTGGCCATGGCCAGTGGAGAGGCGCACTACAAACCAACCGCAAGCACTAAAGAGGCTTTCCTGTGGGGAGCACAAGGCTGCTACCTACTGGTAAAGCCTATTTCCCCACAAGAGTGGAAGAAGGCTAAGCAGGCCCGCAGGGCCGTGGCCAAGGAAGCGGCCAAAGCCACCACTGCTATCCCACACTCACAATGCCAGGAGGACATGGAAACTTTCGCGGCAGAAGCAACTTGAGAATCCATCAACCAATCAGATTGGGAAGCCCATGCTGAGCGGGCCACTCAATCCAAGGATCCAATGGGGGATTTGATCTCACCCAATCCTTGCACCCAAGCTCCAGTTGAAACTGACTTGGGACCCATCCCAACTGAAAAAAAATTTTTGACCCGCTCAACGGTGCACTGAACTCATCCACACCACAAAAAATTCATCCAACGTCAGGAAAACAAAAAGCGAAGGCTAAAGCCAATGTAACTCTTTCCACAAAAATTAACAAAAACCCCGATAGCATTGCTGCTAACACCCACGCTGCTGTGAAGGCCTGTGGGGATCTAGAGGAGGCTGGTGGGCCTGGGTGCCCATCCCCTCGCACCTAAGGTGCAATGGGGGAAACCTTCACTTTAGGGATGCTGAATATCGCCAGACTCAAGGCCTCCCCATTCTGGGCTAGGAAACTGAATTTTTTACAACACAATTTACCTGTGGATATCCTGGCCATCCAGGAGTCCCACTGTCCATGAGGTTCCAAGGAAGCTTGGAAAACAATGCTCCTCCCATCCCTATCCTTTTGGTCAAAGCACTGTGGGGTGCTAATTTGGAAAAATATTTTTCAAATTTTTATCTTCAGAAACATTCCTAAAAGGCTGGGCTCTCATTGTCACTTTCTCGTGGGCCAACGTAGCGCATGCAATTGTCAACATCTATGCCCTAAATGGTGCATGCGGGCATCAGGAATTTTTCTCATTGGTCAAATCCCTCCCGCTACCCCCAGACTCTTTCCTAGTTGGCGACATGAACTGTTGGCTAAACACACCAACGGATCAGTGGCCTTCCTCACCCCACACCCCCCAGGGTCATGTAGAACTGCGCGTTCTAAAGGCCACCCTTAGGGTAATGGATGCGCTGCCATGACATGCCCCGCTGCTCAAAAACATGACACATCCCCACATCCACAATGGACAACTAAGGTCCATGACCCGCATCGACCTTATCCTAATGCTGGCGAAATTCCAACCCCATATCTCCCACTTCAAAACAACAAAAACGGAATTCTCCGACCATCAACTGGTCTTGCTAACCTACCACCTACCTGTCACAGCTGCTAAGGCCCCACATTGGTGCAAAATCCGCCCCTCTGAGCTTGCATCGCCAGGATTTTCCATGTGGGTGGAAGTGGCAACTTTGGCAAAAAAAGTTTGTTGCACCATTTTGTGTGGACCCCATTTCCACATGGGCAACTTTCAAAGATGACACCATCTGCCACTCTCGCCATCTCTCCTCCAGACGCTCACAAGCCACATTGGCGGTCATTTTGTGCGCTCAAGCAGAGTTGGCACACCTGGAATCCAACATCCCAGCTACAGGATACAGCTCTGCATGGGGCCAGAAGTGGGCGGAGGCAGCCACCCACCTCAACGTACTCGAAAGGCAACACAAACATTGGGTTTGTGTTCAGTACAGGGCCACATGCATCACAAAAGGTGACAAGTGCACAGCATATTTCTTTAAAAAAATTTCGCACCACACCAGAGCGTTGCCTGCACACAGGTGCAAAGATTGGATGATTCCATTGTGGATATGCCAGCTGAAGTGGCAATCAAAACACAGAAGTATCACTCCAAGTTATACCAATCCAATCCAATTCAGCTGGCTGAAGTGGCAGAATTTCTCAACTGAGCCCACATCTGCACCATTTCCCAATACCCAGAAATAATAAATTTGATTACTCCGACCAAATTATGGACAGCCATTTGCAGTGCGCCAAACCAAAAATGCCCAGGCCCAGATGGCATTCCATATGAGTTCAACAAAAAGTATTTCAAATATATATCCCCATTGCTGCTCGCCTCACTTAACTAAAGCCTGTTGGAAACGCGCCTCCTACCAGGAGGACATGAGGCCTTTACCATCACACTCTTCAAGAAAAGGGATAAGCTAGACTTAGCCAACTGGCGCCCCATTTCTCTAACAAACACAGACACTAAAATTTAAACAAAAATCATGGCTAACTGTTTAGGGACTGTAGCATCTGCCACCATCTCCCCAGAACAATTCAGTTTCATACCCAAAAGGTCGATTTGGGATAACGTGCACTCTGTGGCTAATGTATGTCAATCCACAGCCTCTGGGGCACTTGTATTCTTGGACCAACAAAAGGCCTATGATAGAGTAAACTGGGAATACCTCAGGACCTGCCTCCATCAATTCCGCCTACCCCCTCGCTTCATCAACTGGGTGATGCTATTCACAGAATCTGCAACAATGGCAGTACGTGGTCCTGGCTTCCTAACAGAAGTAGTCCGCCCTCAAAGGGGCTTGCGACAAGGGGACCCCCTCAGCCCACTCTTATACAACTTCAGCCTTGACCCACTACTGCGAAATGTGAATGCCCAACTCACTGGGGTCCATGTGCCAGGCTAAGCCCCAGTCAAGATAATGGTGTTCGCAGATGATTGTGTGGTTGGGGTGTCTAATAATCAAGATGCACGCACGCTTGAAGCTCTCATCCAGGAGTATTCCTGGGTAAGCAACGCGGCACTGAAAGCCTCCAAAACTGAAATCATCCTCCTTGGTCAGTTTCAGAACTGCTGGACCCCAGCAATTAGTTCACAACCCAGCCCATCTGCTCGCCCATGTCCTCGCCCTACTAACTCAACACACACCGCCCCACTGGTGCTCCCCTTTGCGCCACGTCCTACCATAGGACCGGTACGCCATCTGGGCATGTGGATGGAGGCAGGCGGATACACGTCAGCAGTAATGGAGTGCCATATTCTGGACAACGTGACGAAGTGAATCGCCTCTCTCAGAGCCCACCCTACTTCCCTTACTGTCAGGGTTGTTTTAGCCAACTCTATGCTCCTCTCCAAAGTCTGGTTCAGAGCCCACGCCATCCCCTTCTCCCCAAGCTTCTTCAAAACCTTGTATGCCTTGCTGCAAGGATGGCTTTGGTCAGGCCGCCCTCCACCAGTATGGCTAGAGGTCATGTTTGGCCCTCATCATCATGGTGGCATGGGCCTGCTTGACTTCAAAGCCCATGCTGCCAAGATCCTGGGCACCTGGATTGCAGCTATCACCGCCCCTACACTCCCCTCCCAACACTGGTCCCGCGCAGCCCACTCCAACTTCTCCTGAGCCTTGGGCCTCAACAATCCATCAAACCCCCACTCCCTGATGAAATACCTTGCATCACACACATCGGCCACAGGTCCTCACGGGACTAAAACCCACTACAAACGAATCCTACTCTCCATGCGAAGCGCAGAGTGGAGAATTTGTATTAGCAGACATACAACCCGAAGAGGCCGCCCCTCTCCTCAGTTCACACAAGAGGTACAGGGGCTACCCATCCATGATGGCGTGATCCCCATTTGGCCTCATGTCCTATCCAGGGTGGACTACCTGGACATGATGGACATCCCTTACTCCATTGAGACCCAAAAAACTATCTGGAAATACGTACACCATCCTCTGTTGCAGCCTCAAGTCCGCTCCCATGTGTGGTGCTACCTGAGGCATGTGTATCATACAGCTGAGCGCTCTAACGCTTTACACTCATCCTGTGTCGTGTGTGGCCAGTACGGAATGCTGTTCCACCGCCTGGAGAAGTGCCCTACCTCTAAAGTGATATGGCGCGAAGTTCAATGTCTGCTGGGCCAGGATCAAACGCATCCCTTCAGTCTGTCAAGAGATATGTTTGCTCTATCAATGGCCCCCTCTCTTCCACCCTCCCTCCATGCTTTGGAGGTTGCAATCGCCATGTGGACCATCCACACGATTGTCTTAGATGCCATCGCAGGTTCCACCCCCACCTTCCCAGAAGCTGTCCACAGATTCCGGTCTCATTTGGTGGACCACTTTCAAGCATGGATGTTTGAATACCTCCCACCGCGTCGCCAACAGCTGGTCTCCTCCTGGTTCCCAGTCTGGTTCATCAAATCAGACCCCTTCCTCCACACGTGTTCAGTTGTGGCTACGGCCCCTCCACACGTTCCCTCCCCCTCCCCATAAGTGGCGTTCCCACTGGCAACAAGATATAGCATTGCTTCTCTGTGTGCCTTCCCTGGTACTAAGTTTTGTCTCTTCTAAGTCATATTCAGAAGTGTCCATCCCATGGCCAGCCTACCCCGCAGTAAATTTAAATTTATTGAGTGTTTGGAGTTGAAAGTGCCAAACATAAATTTAGACAAGCATCATTTGAACAATTGGACCAATCAAGTTGGGCCAACAAGTTGAAAACTAGCTTCCAAATTCAACGAAGACAGCAAGCTGCAGGAATTTTTAGGAAGCCCCAAAAGCAATCAGTGTGACGATGCAATTCAAACACCAGGCAAAATACCTGGGACTTACCTTTGCATCATTGGGAATAAGCTCAATGACTCCTTTCTGGCAACGCTATTGCTTTTCCATTTTAGATGCTCCCCTCCAAAAATCAGACCAGATATTACTAAAATAAAGTATCAAGGTTACCTGGTTCAGCTCTCAGATGGGGATAGCGCATTACCTACAAAAACGCAAGTCCTGAAAAAATGAAGCTCGATAACTCCTTTCTGACAATCCTACTGTTTTCCAACTTCAATGCTGCTCCTCCCAAAATTGGGCCACAAATTACTAAAAGAAAAAAATTATGGATTACCTGGTTTAGCCCTCAGATTTGGATAGCACTGATCCCACCAAACACGAGAGTCCTGAAAAAGCAAAGCTTGATGACTCCTTTTTTGCAACGCTACCACTTTCTGACTTTGACGGCTCCCCTCCAAAAACTGGACCAGATATTACTAAAATAAAAATTCTAGATTACCCAGTTTGACTCTCCAATTGGGATAGCACCAATCCCAATGAAAACGAGAGTCCTAAAGAAGCAAAGCTTGAAAAGTCAGCCAACGTCCCTTCCATTACTGATGCTGACCTTTCAGCCCACTTTGCATTTCCCTCTCAAACCTTGTTGCATGGTTCACTTTCAGTCATGAGTGGGATTTGCTTATCCCAATCCCAAGATGGTGACTCAGTGTCACTTGAAGAGTCCTCCCTATTGGAACCTGCAGGGGGCCACACCCTACCATCACCTGGTCACTTTCTAAGCTCGTGGGGTTGCTCTCCCACACTAACCCCTTTTGATGCCCTTTCTCTGAGCCTTACCTGAAACTACTGGAAGATAAGGTGATCACAAGATACCAGGTTCAAATGGCAAACGAAATGACTGAAAGCTTGAAGAGGCTGAAACCCACATAGCCAAGATGGCGCAGGAGACGTGCAAATAGATAGCACAGATGGAGGCAGAGTTGAAGACCTCCAAGTTGGAAATTATGCAGGATCAAAGGCTGCTGGTTGGCCTGCAGTCAGAAATCCAGGACAAGACTGACTGGACTGAAACACTCACAATTGAAAACTCGCAGCTTAGGCTGGAGTTCACTGACATCAAGATGAAATACCTTGAAATCAAATGGCAGCTTGAAGCCAACCACTATGAAAAACTAGCTTGCTCAGCTAGCAACAGATTGTGGATTGAGGAGCTTGAGCCCTCCATTTACTTTAACCCTCTGATCACAATTTACTCCCCTAGGACAAGGTTTGGAGAGGGCGTTGTTAGGATTCTCCCTTGATTAGGTGAAAGCCTTGTCCAGGGGGAAAATCAATATAATCATATGAAGGGCATAATCTGCAGATGGCCCAATAATTTGAGAATGGAGTTTGATTTTATGTTTTTGACTGGAATACCAAATTCAGGGATTTGCCTGAATTATGCTGAATTTGGGATATATTTTTTAGTACTAGATGGTGAATTTTGGGGAATATTTACCTTTCCTATTTGTTATCTAATCTCTATCCACACTTTATCTATTTCCACCTATCCTAGTATTGGGACTTTCCTACAGATCCCATGACACTACCTTTAAATATCCCTATTCCTATCCCTACATTTTGAAGCACTATAAATAGTGCCTGATTATTCTCAATAAAGTACTTCTCAGCAGAATATCTTGTTTACTTTATCTTACTTTATTCTAATGAAGAATGTCTCATCCAAGGCTGCAATCTTCAAAGCCCTGCCTTCAGATAAACATGTCGCCAGTGATTCCTCCCTAGTGGCCCAACATAGCCTACCCCCTGAAGGCCCCTCCGCCCATTCCCATTCTGATAACTGGTGAATTGATGCAGCATATCAAGGTGGTTTGCACCAAAGTCACAGAGAAAAGGGACCAACACAAGAAGCATAAAGTGAGTTTCTTTCAGATGCTAGGTTTGAGTTCCACCAGATCAACAAGAAAAATAAACTTTCTCTTTTGGGGAAGGTCCACTTCCTCTGAATGTTGATTCATTGAAAATGAACTGGGGAAACTTGGGTCAGTTGGGCTGGATTTCCTGAATCTGTTTCCAACCAATTGGGACCATTACTACATGGAATAGCCCTGGGAGGTCCCTTATACCCATCAAGTGAGACACCGCTGCTTAGGCAGGCACAATCATAAAAAAAGGTGATTTGAGCGCCTGAGACTAAATTGAAATCAACTCAGTCTTTCAACATGGCCACATTTTTGTGAATAATTTCTACTTGAGTTTCATCATTATAGGTCAGAAAATCAAAGCCCACACGTCCATGCACATCATCTCATTCCCTAAGCAACTGAGTATCTAAACATACATCCCTAACAGAAATGATTGTTATCAATTTCTTTACCTTTTTTGCAATAAAAACCCTCTCATTAAATAAATTTGCTTGCTGGAAATTTTTCCCTCAGTATCCACCATAAACCCAGTCCCAAAATAATTTTTGGGTTATGCAATGACTGGTCCCTTGTGTCCATTGTAACAACATTATTGCCTACTGTTGGGGATTCAACTACAATGACCAAAATTACTCAATATCGAGATTTAGTATCTTGGTCTAATGATATTGTAAAATCCACATTGGAGATATTCAATCCTTGGATAGACTGACAATCAACCCTTCATAATTATCAACCTCCTCTAAAGGATGATGTCAAGCTATCCAATGAGGCAAAGCATCATACCAGAAGGTCAGTTTCATTTAATAAGAATCTTATCAGATCTGGCCCTCAAAAGTATGGCATTAATAATCAGCAATATTGGTCATCTAATAGGAAAAATATTACCTCAGGTGCAGCCCGAAAATCTTCACTTTAACTACTAAATCTACCCCTATAAATATCCCTCATTTCAAATGAATAAAGTACCTCAATTTTTGTCTCACGTAGCTAAATTTTGGTCTATTCATACAGTATTCTGTATTTCCAATTGGAAATAATTATAGCAATGGAACTAATAACTTTGTTGCACTTTTGTCTATCTTTTTTAGAGACATAAAACAAAAATTTTTGTGCCTTTGTTGTGCCGTTTATCATAAATTCTATTAAAATTACAATACTGGTGCTCCCTGCCAGGTCTGCTTCCAAGGCTACCTGGCAAAAACATACTTTTATGACAATAAATATGTCTAGTAAAGAAAGCCTCTCTTCTGAGGAATCAATGATTATCACTCAATGGGTACACTCCAACAGGCAAGAGATGCCTTTCACTAATATAAATAGTCTCTAATTTTAAGCTTCTATGGACTTGTCCATTGAGGGACCTGATCAAAATAATTATCAGATTCAAGCCACAGATGTAGAAGAAATGGTCAAAGGCTTGATAAGGGGGATATCCACCCTGGTGCCCATCCTAATAGAGACTGAGAATCTAAAGTTGCCAATAATATGATGAACTTGTACAACAGAGCGGTGTTACAACATACCAAAGTTGGTTTGGCTAGAACTGAGCATTACCTCAGGCACTATGTACATCCTGCTATTCATCATGTACTCCAGATTTTGGGGTAGCATCATCTCAAGATCCAACGCCAGTTGACCAGTGCAACAATTTCATTGTCAGTTATCCTCGTTTTATGAGATGGCTTCTGACTTTAGTCAGGATAATCAGAAATCCATAACAATAATAGAAGATAAATCAACAATCTACATAACCAGTTGGTGAGAATAGATAATGGAGTTGTGGGGTACATTGGTCAAGAAGTATCTCAACAGGTTAGTGATGTCGCTAATCCTATTCACCACCAAATTAAACCCTTGAGGATGAGATTTAAAACAACTGGGAAGATTGCAGGACCAACATGAGGAGCACTTTATTGAACTCTACGGGCTACTTCAACAACTTTTTTGAATTTTGGATACTATCAGAGAAGGTGGACCTGGCCCTTCTGGTCCTCCTGATCACCGGGACCACCTAGTTCTTTTTTGGTAATCCCAGGACCTCCTGGTGAACGAGGTCCTCAACGCCCTTTGGGCAACAAGGCCCACCAGGACCTGCAGGTCAGGATGGGTCGCAAGGACCCCCTGGACCTCCGGGCCCCCTGGCTCCTTGCTTCCAATGCACAATTCCAAACCTTTGAGTCTACTAGTATCAAGAGTACAGGCGTTAGAAACCCAAATCTGAGCCATAGCTCAAGGGTGTTTCTTATCCTTAGAAGGCCTTCTGACCAACCCAGTTTACTCTTTAACCAACTTATTGTATGGTGTGAATAATGCTTATTATCTATGCGATGCTAACTAAACTACACAAGAAACCCAGTTTGCAATGTTAAACGCTTCTATTGAATGGTTAACTGCTAAATGCGGAGTACTTGATAACAGGTAGGAGGAGATAAACATGGCTATTCTTAACTTGAATCAACCACCTGCAAATTATCATATTGCTCAATATGTCACAACTTACAAGAGGACCTCAATCATTTAAGGCTTCAAGTTGACCGAATTCCCACTCAAGCTCATGTCCCAAAATCTGAACCCTCTGAAGCTTATCCTTTCATGATATTGGGTGTACATGTTTTGAGCAATGAACCCATTACTTTCAAACCTACCTTCAAGGATAAGTTTGAGCAGGGTGAAGGTAGCATCCATTCATTTCTATTTGTCTATGAGCGTGCAATGGACGGGGAAACAGATCAACAGAAATTACAGCATATTACCTCTTGCCTGAGCCAGTTTGCTCAAGAAATCATGGTTTCTCACCTGAAGGTTTGCAATATGTGTGCTCAAGTGAAGACCGCCCTTATTAAGGAATTCAGGAGTGATCAAATCCTATCTAACCAAAAGTAAGCCTTTATGAGTATCCAAATTAAATGAGGAGAGTCAATCCAAGCTTTCACTAGGAGATTCTATCATGAGACCCAGACTCTTGCTACTTGCAATCAGATTACAGTAGATGATGCCATATCTTCTGTAATAAGTGCATTTGCTTCTTGTACTCAGTTGCTACTACATTTAAAATCATTTAAAAGAAATTTCAGATCTATTCTCGACATCAAAGAAGTGCTCATGGAGATTTCTAATGGTTTGGTACACCCAACCTTTGCTAATAACCCTCATTTCTATATCCATGTGATGCCATCTAGACCCAAACCTAAACCGAAGAAGGAGCCATGCACTTAATGTGGTCTCATGGGTCATGTGGAATCTCAATGTTAAAAAAAACAAGAGAAGATTCAAAAAAGAGAATTCAGAATGGGCATGAGGCTCCCTGTTTTGAACTACCTCCTGTGCCTCAATTAAAACCTTTTAACACTTCTAAAGACTGTTACTTGATATCCACTCCTAGTGAACTTGATATCCCTGATGAATTGTCCAACAAAGGTACTATTTCTTCTTACGCTTGTGTTTCTTCTTCTTCTAATTCAATTCAATAAATTAGTCCCTTGGTGTTTTCAATCCCAAACTTTAGCACTGATGTTACCCAGGTGGAAGTCATTGTGCATAAGGTGAAAGTTTTGGCTATCATTGATACAAGATCACTTATCAATGTGATCTCATCCAGACTTATGAAAAATCAAATTGGCGCTGGACTTGAACTATTTTCAAGGCTATGGAACTGCTGACCAGCATACACTAAATCTATAGGAGCATATTCTTCTTTTCCAATGCGCTTTGGAAAGTTGGTTGTTTTGGCCCCTGCAGTAGTTTTGGACAACAACTTCTATGACCTGCTCTTGGGAACCAAATTTCTCATTTATTTTGATGCAATAATCAGTCTTAAAGACAATTACCTTTCTTTAATTGGGTACCAATTACCTTTAATATTACAAGATGTTCCTAATAGCAAAGGCAAACTCAAGCGACGCGTTTGCTTATTGGAATACCCCACTTCTATCTCTCATCTTGAGTACTAAATCTTGGGACCAAGGACTATACTTTTGCCTTCATCAGCTAGTGCCTCAGAGATAATGCCTTTATATTCCAAAAATTAAATCACCATTCCTCCAAAAGCTCAAGTCATACTTGATACAGGAGCACAAGTATTTGTACCCTCTGATCATGTGTTAGAGATCTTTGGTAACAAAAATCCCTCACATTTGGAGGCTTTAACCTGCCCTGGTATCCTTGATCCTGCCTATGATGGGACCATTTTAGTCTTACTAGCTAGCCTTACTTATTGAACTATGCAACTAAATTAAAATAACCACATCGCCTATGTGCGGCCTACTCCTGTGAGTGAAATTTTATCCATCTTGGGATGTGAAGATTTACGTGATTTTGGGTTAAAAAGATCCCCCTATCATTGCTAGAATTGGTATTGAATTTGGGGATTCACTCACTCCAGAACAACAGCATGAAGATGACGCTCTGTTTGAAGAGTATGTGGATATATTTGCCAAAGGTCCTGGAGATTTTGGGCTGATAAAAGATGTGCAGCATCAGGTGAAAACTGGAGATACTCTCCTTATTCAAGCTTGGCCATATCATAAATCTAAAGTCAAGGAGGCTCAGGTCTTAGTGGAATTGAAACAACTCCTCGATGCAGGGCTACTAACGCCTTCTAAGAGTCCATGGGCTTCTCCTCTACTACTCATTTGTAAAAAGGATGGGGGTCATAAAGTGGTTATGGACTATCGTTGGCTCAATGCTGTTATCCAAAAGGATTATTATCCTCTACCTCACATTGATAATTCATTGAGACTAAAGTCTGAGTCATAATACTTCTTGGCTATGGACCTTGCAAGTGGTTATTGGCAAATTAACCTGGCCCCAGAAGACCATCAAAAATGTGCTTTAATCTCTAGTGAGGGGTTATTTGTGCCCACTCATATGCCACAGGGGCTTTGTAATGCCCCTGCTACTGTCCAAAGAGCCATGGATGGCTTGTTTGGAGATTTGAAACTTTCTTATGTTCTAGTATTCTTAGATGATGTTACTGTGTTCTCTCAAACTTTTAACGAGCATTTGGCTCATTTAAAGGAAGTATTTGGTTAGATGTGTCGCGCTTTTCTTAAGCTAAAACCATCCAAGTGTGCTTTTTTAAGACTGAGATGGAATTCTTAGGTCATAAAGTTAATTACAATGGGATTTTACCCTTATCTAATAAGATACAAGCTATATTGGACATGCCTATTCCTAAAAGCTTGCATATCCAAGTGTTTTTAGGGATGGTTGGTTATTACCAACGATTCATCCCCCAATTTTGCTGAGATTTTGGAGCCTTTAATTTACTTATTGCACAAGGAAGTCCCTATCATATGGAAAGAATTGCAGCAGCAAGCTTTCAATCTTTTGCGCCAAGTATTAGTTAGTGCACCAATTTTAGCCCATCCTGAGTTTTCCAAACCTTTTATCTTATTTAACAATGCCAGTGATATTTCTATTAGGGCCATTTTGGCTCAACATGATACTGTAATGGACAGGGCTCCCAAGGCCCAGCCTGCCACCATCCCTAAACCTACACCCCCATATGTGGCTGTTCTAACTCTGAATGGTCCTGTCAAGTTGGATGGCCTTTCTGGGCACACCAGGCTGAGGTGTGGTGCACCGGCCTTTGTAGCCTCAGGCCTCTGGGTGAGGTGCATCCCTATGTCCTCTGTCACCTTGGGGTCACCGGGCTGAGGTGCAGCCAACTGGCCTCTGTCGCCTTGGGCCACTATGGCTCCATCCCCTCTTGCCAGGGCAAGACCACTCCAAGAGGATACCGTCACATTCACCCCCTTTCTCTCCTCCTCATCACACCATCATCCGCGCCCCCAACCCTGCTTTAAATAAATATAAATAAATAAAACAAGTCCAGCGAATAGCAGCCTTTATTGGAAGTAGACTTGGAGTTATAATAAAATTCCAAAGTGAGGTCCATTGAGGCTGACCTCACTTTTAAATACTTCCTAAAAAGGCTAAATGAACTGCAGGTAATGAGGGGTGCAAAATCCTCCAGAATTGATGGCATCCAGGCAACTTGGAAGCAAAATGGGGAAACCTCAGAATGAACAACTAATTACTTAAACTAATAAATTAATTATTCTGTTATTGGCCCAAATAGGAAAATCCTACTCAGAATAACGTAATTGCAACCATTGATATACACAAATCTCATAATTCCCAACCTTATAAGATTCATGTACAATCATCAATTATTACTTTTCCCCCTTGTAAAATGGGAACCCCGGTGGATTCAAACCTAAACCAGCAAGGCAGGCGTGTAGCAATCAATGACTTTTTTGACAGGGGACCTTTTTCTGCGAGCAGCTTAGGGAAATTGACCAGAAATCCAGAGCCCCCAGATAAAATCAATGGATTCTCTGGAGGTCACCTGGTGGGCACAAGAGGCCTTCAACCGCCAGCAGTCTGGCCCACCCCCAAGTTCCTTATCCCCTTCGTTGGAAGGCCCCACAAACCAACAAAAGGGAACAATGGCCCACAGCAATGCTTGGGACATTGACTGCTGCCATCTTGCGGGCTGGCTGGTACCACAGCCCACCAAGGTAAGGTTGACTTTGGAATAATGTAATGGATGGGGCTTCCAAGGCCCAGCCTGCCACCAGCCCTAAACCTACACCCCCACATGTGGCCGTACCAACTCTGAATGGTCCTGTCCAGTTGGATGGCCTTGCTGGGCACACCGGGCTGAGGTGCAGTGCACCAGCCTCTGTTGCCTCAGGCCTCCGGGCTGAGGTGCGTCCCTATGGCCTCTGTCACCTTGAGGTCACCAGGCTGAGGTGCGACCAACTGGCCTCTGTTGTCTTATACCACTCTGACTCCATCCCCTCTCGCTAGGGCAAGACCACTCCAAGATGATCCTGGCGCGTCCACCCCCTTTCTCTCCTCCTCATTGCACCGCCATCTGCACCCCCAACCCTGCTTTAAATAGATATAATTAATTAAAACAAGTCCAGCGAATAGCAGCCTTTATTGGAAGTAGACTCCAAGTCAGAATAAAATTCCAAAGTGAGGTCCATTGGGGCTGACCTCACTTTGAAATACTTCCTAAAAAGTCTAAATGAATTGTGGGCAATAAGGGGCGCAAAAGCCTCTGGAATTGATGGCATCCAGGCAACTTGGTGGCAAATGGGGAAACCTCAGAATGAACAACCAATCAAATAAACTAATTAATTAATTAATCCGTTATTGATCCAAATAGGAAAATCCTACTCAGAATAACAAAATTGCAACCGTTAAAATACATGAATCTCATAATTCCCAACCTTATGAAATTAATGTACAATTGTCAATCATTACAGATACCAACCTGGTTTATCACCTCATGTTTACTATAGTAAAACCCTTTTTTAAGGCAGAATGTAATTATAGCATTACCAAGAGAAAATGTCTCGCAGTCTTATTCTCCATCGAGAATTTCCATCCTTATCTCTATGGCAAACATTTCACTATTGTCATGGATCACGCTTCCTTGAATTGGTTGCAACAAATGAAGGATCCTTATGGGCGCTTAGCTAGATGGGCGTTAAAGCTCCAGAATTATGACTTTAAAATTCATCATCAAACTGGAGCTATACACCAAAACGCTGATGAACTTTCTCATTTGCCTATATTAACATTACTCTCTGCTGAGGAGGATCGCATCAATAATATGATTGTTAGACCTGAGCTCTAGCATTGTGAATCTAAGAATGTTATAGCAAAGCTATAATGCTTAACTGAGGATACTCAGGTTAAAGAAGGTTCATTATACAAGAAGTTGGGCTCTAAATGGTTGCCCTTTATTTGGCCCTCTGCTTGAACTGATGCTATTATGGAGGCTCATCAAACTGTATGGCCTAAAGCTGTCGTTAAGACCTTACAGTGGATGAAAAACCATTGTTACTTTGATAACATTCTGGAATCTGTACACAATGTGTTGGAGATTTGTCTCACTTACCAACAACAATGTGGTAGAAATCTGATGTACCAACACAAAATTGTGGGACCTTCAGAACCTTTTTCTACTATGAGTATTGACGTGGGGGGCCCTCTCCCTACTGCCACTTATAGACTTCAATATATTATATTAGCTAATGATCATTTTACCCAATGAATTGAAGCTATCTTAGTTTCCATGGTCACCACTAAGGCTACTGCGGCATTCCTTTTTAAGCAAGTTTTCACCAGGCATGGTAGCCCAAAAGTTCTGTTATTGGATAATGGAACCAACTTCATTTCTCAAGTGGTATCCAAGATTACTAAATAATGGGTACCTATCAGTCATTTACATCCCTTATAATTCTTCTACTAATGGTGTGGTCAAATGAGCAAATGGTACCCTTATAGCCATTCTTTGAAAGATGGCCTCCAATGATCCTAGTAGATGGAATCTCTATTAGCCTAGTGCGATGTTAGCTTATAGGGTTAGCTATCATCATATAATTGGAATATCTCCTTTTAAGGCTATATATGGTCAGGATCCAATTATATCCTCAGGTGTACAACCTATACTTGAGGAGGCTACCCCGCAAACTATTTATTTATCTATGAAAAAACTAGCTGATGAAATCATCTGAGTATGAGCTTTAGCGTCAAGTTCCCTTGCTGCTACCACCTTAAAAGAGGGGGAAAAACCAACGCTAATAGACCTACATTACTAGAATAATAAGTCAGGGATCTTGTACTCTTCTATCATCATAGACTGTGAGGAAGGATTCACAAACTTGACACCTTATGGATTGGTCCTTACCATATTATATATTGTAGGGGTATTGAATACTCCGTTGCAGCTATTAATACTGGTACTGTTATCAATAGAGTGCATAGTGGATTTCTTCATAAGTATGTGCCCCCTAGGAAAGATCTTGAGGGGGGCATTGTTGAGGATTCAACTACAATGACCAAAATTACTCAAGATCAAGATTTAATATCTTGGTCTAATGATATTTCCAAAATCCACATTGGAGATATCCAATTCTTGGATAGACTGAAAATCAACCCTTCATAGTTATCAACCTACTCTGAAGGATAATGTCAAGCTATCTGATGAGGCAAAGCATCATACCAGAAAGTCAGTTTCATCTAATAAGAATCTTATCAGATCTGACCATCAAAAGTATGGCATTAATAATCAGCAATATTGGTTATCTAATAGGAAAGATCTTACCTCAGGTGCAGCCCAAAAATCTTCACAAAGAACTACTAAATCTACCCCTATAAATATCACTCATTTCAAATGAATAAAGTACCTCAATTTTGTCTCATGTAGCTAAATTTTGGTCTATTCATACAAGATTCTGTATTTTCAATTGAAATCAATTATAGCAACAGAACTAATAACTTCATTGCACTTTTGTCTATCTTTGTTAGAGCCACGGAACTAACAATTTTGTAGCTTTCATACCGCCTGCTTATCATAATTTCTATTGAAATTCCAATACCTACCGTCATGGACTGGGCATACCATACTTGGAGCATACTTACTTCACTACCCGCTGGCTGAAGCTATTTTGTACCAGGATCTGTCACTTTTGTTAAGGGCTTTACCTCCCCTCTGGGTGAGATTACACAATCTCACCTCCCACCCTCACATCCACAACCCTGTGGGGGAACCCAGACCATTGTTGTAGCACAAGAGTTTCCCACACCCAAATCCACTTTTTCTGCAGTTGCAACAACCTAGTTGTGTACCAGTTTGCTGCTTATCATTATCTTGAATCACTAATTGTGGTTTTCCCACCTTTCATCCCACTTTTAAGTCACTTGAGCAGCAGTGCCTTTGCCATTCTGGCTTATCATTTAGGTGCTCACACATTCCAACTGGCAGCCCAGTCTAAATCTCAATTACCACTTTCATAAAATTTTGGCGCAGAATCCAGAAAATATGTATCAGCACTGAAATGGTTGCATTGAGTTCTAAGGAGGCTATCATTACTGTTGTTGTTCCAGGGGACCACCTTTAATGATGCAGGATAGAACATATTAGCTGATGAGCTCATGTTGATTAAAATATATATTCAGGCTATTTGATATTACAACACTCACCTCCAAGCATGAGTTATTGGGGAGGATGAAGACATTATATAAATACCAGTCTTGAAGGCTATGACAAAGCAGCCTAATCTAGTCAAGGAGGTAAATGTTAGAGAATTATATAAGGTTGGGTGAAAAAGCCTAAATTATCAACTTGTGGATTACTAGCTAGCTTCCTGGATCAAGAAAAAATATTATCAATAATTTAATAGGGTTTGATGAGGTTTGTTGATAAATGATCTTCCCTAGGGAAAATAAAAATTCCAAATGAGCCTCTAATAGTGAATCAATTACTGAGAAATTTAGCATAGCAAAGCTAGCTGATCTTTTATCAATGATAGTTAGTGGCTTTAACTATCTTGAAAGTGGCTACAATGAATAAAGGATAGGATGTTCTTAAAATGATGAGTAGAGCAAATCTGCATGTGCAAGAAAAATGTAACCACAACTACCTGAGAGAAACCATCAGTGTGACTCTGCTATTGTGAAGAATAATTGAGAGGTGAACCAACAGTGTAACTCTTCTGCTGGGAATAATAGCAGAAGGAACTCCTTTAGTGTGATTATGCTTAACTAAGGAGAACACAGCGAGAATCCCTAAATATAACACTAGTGCAACTCTACCAGAAATAAAGGAATTCATATTGATTTCTAATCTTTATTTTAAATATTAGAACATATAAAAGTGATGGCAATTAACATATCACCTTTCCATTGCATCAGTGGTACCAAAATCCTGTGAAAGTTTCCATAACATTATGTTTGGTTATAGGTAAAATCTGCCAGAAATTTGATACATATCTTACTACTAAATTATAATAGATGCATCATTCTGATAGTCTTAATATAGGCTTAGTAGTATTGGTTATTATCTCTGTGAATCCCTTAATCAATTTTATACTAAATTTATTTCAGTTTTGGCAAGTGGTCTTCATCCCAAGGCAGGGCTTGATCATACATAGTGATTATATGGCATTCATCTTATAATCATTTACCTCATAAGGTGTTACAACATAGTTTAGATCTATCTAGCTACAACTTCCTCAGTGCTTTAACAAAATAAGTCTATACAATCTATGTTTTGCTTAAGACACTTTTAGTGTTTTAATTTAATCTTTTTAAATACTTTACTATATAAATTGTAACATATGAACGTTATAGTACTAGATCTCAAAGCAATTATAGTATTATATCATGCTTTTCATCTTTTATATGACACTTATTTATCATTTATTGAAAATTTTTATTACACTTGACCAATCTTATTTGTTCTTCTGATTTATACTTATAGATTAATATTGTAGTTCAGAAACTTTTCTTGGATATAAGCTAGAAACCTAGGAATGTGGCTATCAGTTTCTGAAGCTGCAGGCAATCTTATGACCATCTAAACCATTTATAAATAAAATTGTACAGCTTCTTGACCCAAACTATCTTTTCATACACAAGCTTTTTTAGCATGAGCTTAATCATGCTAACCCTTGCAGTATATGCTTTTAAAAATATACTTTAATTGCTAAAGATTAATTTCATTATCATATTATCAATATGTGGTTTAAAGTACTGCTACCTATACCTTTATAATTTATTATATTGCTAATATTATTTAACATAAAAACTTTAAAGTTTTGCCTAAATCATTTATACAACACTATACTATCTATTTAGTAAGCATAACTCTTTTAAAAGCATTTATGTGAAGAGAGTGTCTTTAACTTTCCCAGAAAAGACCAATGATAAAAGCATAGTGCAAGCACCCAATACAGTGGTCCCAACTTCAAAGCTTAATAAATAAACCCAGGATTTTGCTATAAAGAGGTAACACAAGGCCAACAAAGGGTAACATAGGGTAGATACATATATATAAAAGCAAGGCCCTTTATTATAAGGGAGATAACCAACAGAGAAATTGGTAAGGGTAGACCTAACATAAGGGAAAAATTGAAAATTTAAGCCTTAATTAATTGTTGTCTTGGGAATGACTCTAACTAATAATACAAGGCCCCCAATTATAGTAATTTATTCCAAAGTAAGCAAAAACTTGAGAATTAAATACCAACTGAATTCCCCCATCATTTGTATACTAAACTTTGTAAACTAATGCAGTCTACATTCATAAATTAAATGTAATAAACTATCTTTATTCAAACTATAATGCATAATTTTTATCTTCATCAATATATCTGGGCCCCCATCATGTAATTCCTGGGATCCTTTGGGCCTGCTTGGCTTTACCCCAATGGTTATTTACATTGAATCTAAGGTCAGGGAGGGCATCCAATTTGACTCCTCTGGCGTGGTCTATTTCCTCCTTGTCTTTGCAATCTACTCCCACATTTATATCACTTAACCATGAAAATTTAATCATGTTGATGCCTTACCTTTACTTTTTATAAAGATAATAAATCCAAACTATATGTTCATTATATACTCTACCATTGAATTGATTTCTCAAATATCATTTTAATTTACATATTTTGTTGAACCTTTATGCTAGTTTTTTATCTTATTAATCAATGAAAAAACTTTCTTATTTTAGAACTACTTTTTTACTGCTATTGATAGTATAATATTTTATTGCTTCAATACAATTAAGCTAACAACATTGTATTATCATGATAGTGTACAGGTAACCTTGGTTCTTATAGGTTTGTTGCAATTCTGATATGACTGAACAATAAGCTGGGAATTGCTAGAGTGGATTGGATAGAATGCGCTAAAAATGACATTGGGTTTGATCATTTGAGTGCCTCAAGATGAGGCAATATTGGGATATAATGAGCTATTATTGGATTGCCTCCAGAATAAGGTGATAAGGCAATGTCAACATTTAACAAATATGAATTAAATCACCTAAAACTAGGACAATAAAGAGCTAAAAGAATAACAAGCTGAATTTGAGGAGAATCAGCGGAATAGAATAGTCCAAGCTATGAGAGTAGTATTGTCCGAAGCTGCTGTATATAAGCGAGATGGGCTATTGAGAGGGGGGGAGGTTTTGATAGAAGAAAGAGTAAGTGGACTAGGAAGAATATGCTATATTATTTACAATAAAAGAAGCGTTTTCAGGGATATTGCTCCATTTTGTTATATTTATTATTTTAAGTGTTCAGAGGGACCGACGATCTTCATATCGTCGTTTCAATTGCTCAGTGGGTCAGCCCTGTGCAAAAAACCCTTACAGCGTATCTTAAACAATTCTGCCAATTTTACAAGGTTTTTGTCAACTATGCTCAATTGGTGCAAACTATTATAGTTGCTATGGAGAAATTTAGCTCTGTTAACCCTCTAACTCCACTCTGCTTTTAAGTCACTTTAAGTTTTTAATCTACTGTAAAAATTGTAGATAACTTTGTTTAATTTATGTACTAACTGATATATAAATATGTATGCTGCCAAAAGACCAGTTTTTAGTTAATCCACTATGTCTACTATAAATAATTCTATTAAGGCCTGTGGTATTCCTCTCAGGCTGGAACCACTTTTAAAAGACAGCAATTATGATCTTATCCACACATAAATCTAATATTCTGCCTTTTTGACACTTGATTCAGAATTACTATGATTAATCCTGATAATCAATTTATACTCATATATATATAAAGTTGACTACTAAATGTGCTATCTAAGCAAAGTAATAGGATATCTGCCTCTAGGTACCAATGAATTTGAGTAGCTGATCCAAATTTACTAGAATTCCTTGACATGTACTTAAATATTATACAAGTTATATCTATGCCACAGCCAGCTTACACTAATATATAGCAGCCTATTTTTGTATGTTCTATAAAGTCATAACCTACTTGCATGGGATATTAAATACTACAGCGGCATCAAGTATCCGGACCTTTAGCTTTTATTGGAGTACAAACCTCACCTATCATTACCCAATACTAAATTTTCAACTGGGAAACAAGAAGTGTACTCGGGATAGCTGTTCGTGTAAGATAAGGCACTAAGGAGTGTTTATTTATAGTCGTGGTGCTGATGAAACTTCACTGATGACCTGTGACAAGTTAACCAGCCTCGACTCCGATCTATTAATTTAGCGACATTTATAACTTGGTAGGTTTAACAACCCAAACTTTAAAGATGCTCTCGCGGCATTAAAGCAAAGCTAGACTCCTACGCCAGGGTATAAATCCGGTGTAAACCTAACAAAATGGTCGCAACTTACAACCTATAAGGTATATTGGTAAGGTGAAATAAGAAAACAGCATAAATTTGATGCGATGAGGCAGTCGCACTATGTAAACGATAAGCCGATTAGAGTGCCACATAAACTTGGGTCGAATCAACTTATTCGCGTACAGGATTAGCTTAACGTACCGTCTATAATCCGCCTAGTTTAGAGATAGTTGGCAGTATAAAGTTGTGACGAGGCTATATGCAACTGGGCAAAGCTTTTTAGACCATCTTTAAAAGTTTATACAGTTTCCAACACAGAGGAGAAGCCAACAGCGCAGCAGCATAGACAAGCTAGTAGAACCTCCGGGAACCAACCAATTCAGGCGGCATCTGCCAAGCTTACCGGCGCGGTAAGGGATGCTTAGCGGAGGCGTGGCTCCTCGGTATCAACCGCCGGTAGGTTTCTAAACTTGAGCGATTTGAAAAACAACCAGCGTCGGAGATAGTGGGGGAGCTGACGTTGGACGCTTGGGCATGAGAACTCTGCGAAGCATCTTAGAGTTAAGGCCTACGCCTTAAAGATGCGGGCCTCGGTTGCATATTAAGCTTACCGCGTTTGAGGCTAGAGAGAGGTGTCAAGTGGTCAACCCTGGACCCCAACCCTTTGCCGTATAACTTATCGAGCTTTAGTAGTGGAAAGTAAGCGCGCGCCAGGAACCTAGTCCCGTGCCACCAAACAAGCGATGCCAAAGAAAAATTAAAAGGAAAGAAACTCAGCGTTTGTGAACCCAAGTACCTTCAAGTTCGCAGCAGTAACAGTTTAAAGTCTCGAAAAGATATTAAGCTAGAAAACGATCTTGGCCCCCATTGTAGCGTATTAAAAGGTAAAATTATAATTAAATGCAACCAAATACCTTAAACTTTATAAGCAACAAGCACGCTAATTTTATTTAAAAAAGGCACAGGCAAAGCTGATAACAAGTCAAATTTTGTAACATAAAAACTTAAATGTAGTACATGACCTTCATCAGTTCGGGGCCCACGCGGCGCATCTCGTGGACGTTGGATGGTGGCGCGGTGCTAGCGGACACCGAGGCCGAATCAGATGATTCGGCAATCTTGTAGTGAGCGCGGGCGCGTTCAGCAGCGAGATGAGCATAGTAGATGGGAGGAATCAACGAGACAGCTCGGGTGGCTCGGGTGAACAGATAGCACAAGTTGTAGCACAGTGACTGGAGGGCGTCGCAAGAGTGCTTGTTTTCATCAATCAGCACGTGGTAATGAATGGGACGTGAGGTGCCCTGGAGACCCGAGTGAGCTTGGAGAAAGAAATCGAAGTAATGGGGGTGGCAGATCCCCGACTCAACGATGGTGCCAGCTTTACAGTTGCCGGAGCGGTCCTGGTCAGGTTGCTTCATGGGGAAGAAGCGAGTATGGTGGCGCTTCTGGGTCAGAACAAAGGTGATAGTAGGGCTATACCCCTTCTCGAGAGAGGCGCAGCCACGCTTGATGGCCAACATCTCGGTGCAAAGCACCTGCTGGAACTGGCCCTCCGACACCCCGTCGCGGAAGTAAAGGATCCGAGCCGGTTTGGCGCCCGTGCCGCGGAAGAACATCTTGAGCAACTCCACGACCATGCTCTGCAGGTCCAAAATGATGGACACTCTCCCCTTCTGGACGCGAACCGACGAGGAGTACCGGCAGGCGGAAAAGTCGATGGTGCCAATGGCAGCCGTGATGGACGGAGACTCGTCAAAGCCGGGGCCGGGGTGGGATAGATCCGCGCCGATGATGAGAGTAGGGGGCGACTTGAGGTCCCCAAGCTCGTTGGGATGAATAGCCGCGTTGATCCCCCCAAGCTTGGCGTTCATCTTGAGGCAAACGTTGGCGGAGTACTGGCGGTTTGGCTTAAAGATCTTCTCCGACTGAACACACTGGGTTGGAATCCCGAGACCCAATTCGCAAGCGGCCTTGATGGCATTATAAAGCTCCGCGCCCTTGTCAGGAAGTATGCAGAAGAGCAACTGGGGGCGGGCCTTGAATTCGTTGCCGGTTGAAACGTAGATGTCCTGCAAAGCCTTCTCCGCCGTACCTGCCCGAGGTGGCGCATAGTAGATTTTGGGACGCTCGTTGGTGATCTGTAAGCCGGTTGCTATGCAAGTCGCAACGTGTTCCCGTATAAAGGTTTCCACCACGTTGCGGCGGATGCGGCCTTCAGTGCCGAAGACAACTACCGACCAAACTTTGAGCTCCTTGCCCTCGAAAAGCTTCTTATCGCGCAGATTCCAGGCGCCATCTACCGGGCGCAGCGACTTCTCGCGCGAGCTGCCGTGGTAGTGCACCATAGGGACGGGCAGCAAGCGTGAAGGCACCTGTAGGAGGGTCGGTTCTACGCGAAGCCCAAACTGACGTAAGTGATCATTCTTCTCTGGCGCCATCAGCCGGAGCCCGTTCATGATCCGCTCCGCACGCACCTTGGGGGGTACGCAAGTGATCTTGATCATTTCGGCTGTTTGCTGCTCGTTGAGCTTCTTGGCGTAGCGCTGCCCAGGGATAACATCGCACAATTCAAGTGGGATAAGAACCCCGCGCTTAATTTCTACACAAGGCAACATAGGGAAATCTAGGCGGATTCCCATCTTGCGCACGAAATATTCGGCAACCGTAGTCTCCCCGCGCTCCACGCCATCCTCCACAAGCGTGAACTTGGTGTTGTCGGCCGAGATCATTGAGAGATCTCGGATCTTGTGCTCCCGGGGATTGTCTCCGCGGTAGTTTAAAGTCACCCGCAGGTTCTTGATGAAGGATTTTATCCGCTTCAGATGCTCCTTGAGGCGAGGATCCCGTAGTTCATCGCGCTGGCGGAGCCCAATAAAGGCCATGATCAGATCCAGAAGATTTCCAGGTTTGTAAAAGGTGCAGACGATGGTGTCGACATTGAGAGCTAGCCCCGAGCCGACTGGCAGGAATGAACGAAAAAACCCAGGCCAGACCTCCACCCCGTTGGCAATAGAACGCACGTCCTCACGGATGAAGAAAGAATCGCGTACCTGAACAAAGTTGGTATTGGGCTGATGCCGAAATAGAATATTGTACGCCATGATGGCCGTGAGGCCGTTGTTGGTGCGGCGAACCATCTCGTCGATATCGGCCTTGATTTCGTTCACCTTGACAAGCTTGATCTTAAAGATGCGGCTAGTCCGAGCATTGGGCCTCCCACCCCGCTCAGGAATGGCGAGCTCCGTCTCAAAGCTAGGGCCGATGGGCAGAGCGCGAGGACTGAAAGCATTCTTCATGCCGTCAAAAACGATGGCAATCCCATTAAGGACTTGGCGATTGACACGATGCTGAGACTCGAAAAATTCAAATACCTCCTTGTTGACCACCATTGGAACCTCGGGGGTAATAGTAACGTCATAGTGATGGATCGTTCCAAGCTGATCGTACTTAAGAGGAAAATAATTTACTTTTATCTCACTAGGGCGGCCAACTCGACCTAAACCGGGACGAGAGGCCATCGGCTCAGGGTAGACATCTACGTCAGGTAATTTTTCCTATGGGACTAGATTAGAACGTATTTTAGTGTCACACTAGCGCGGCGAGAACTCCATCTAGGCCAAAAGTTTGCCAAGGGGGAAGAACTGCTCTTCAAAAAATTGAAACAGGTATAAGCTACCAACAAAGTTTGTATTAAACGACTTACCATTATTCTAACACGGTTTAAACGAAAGCTAAAAAAAATTAAGCTTATGAAGGTAAGTTTCGTGAAGCTACATTTTAACCTTAAATTTTCTACTCACTAGAATCCACTGTGGTATTCTCACCCTCTATTTCGAATCGAGCAAGCAAATCAAATTTTGTTTCACGACTAATTACACTGAATATTCACTGGATCAACGATACGCGCGTCTTTAGCAAAATAAAGTGTGTCTATATATGTATCCTTTCTCCACCGAGTCTGATAGGTTCGATTTAATTAGCTGAGTGGTTGAGGATCGTCAAATTAATCGGTTAATTCATCAAATTATACTCAGCCATCAACTGAATAAAACCAAACCGCATCATTGAGATGATATACTGATTACCATTAACCCTTTGTGGTCGAGTGTTAGTAAATAGCCGCCCAAGCCTTTTTGCCGTTGAGGATGTGTCGGCATATAGCCGCCCAATTCAGTTTACAGCTGTGGAGACGTATTATGAAGCAGCTCGTATATGTCTCTGAATAATAAGATACACATGGTTATAGTAGTCTAAAGAGGCAAGTTTCATTTAAAAGAATTAGAGACCTTTAGCGATAAAGTCTTATCTTCCGTATAATGTAAACTCACGATGTGAAATAAATAAAACTGGTCATATATAAATATAACCAGATTTCTTTTTGTTGTTTGTTTTCAATTTGTTTGTTTGAAATTTTGTTGGATATTATGGAAAAGTTTTTGACATGATATATGTCCTATGGCTGGGGGGTAAGTTCAAAGTATGAGATCATACCTGACGAACTTATGATTATAGGTGTGGATTGTTTTTGCATAGGTTGACCAATAAATTTGACTAGATTTAATAGCTTTAAAATGAATTATTGTAGATGGCGATCAGTAATTTTATTATAGATTGGCCAATTAAATCAACTGATCGATATTATATATATTTGAATATTTTTAAAATTATTCGAGTTGGGTCGTATATTTGAATATTTTTATTTGTTACTTTATTACTTAATACACCCTCATAATATCTGAAAAAGATAAAGTATCCTTTACCAAATTCAAAATCTTAAGAGCATGATAATGTATTTTACTTCCTAGAAAGGCACAACATTGGCACAGTGTGAACAATCAGTTAGTCATTACCCATAATAATGGTACACTTACCTGGTGGGTGAAAGACATCATGCGCTTAAGCTTTTTACCATAAGGTAAAAGCTCTAAATCATTTTTTCGTATTAAATAAAGTTTTAGTTTTTATAATAAAAATATTTAATGTGCATATTTTCTTTACTGCGTGCTCCAATACCTCTCGTCCACAGCGACACTTGCTCATCAAGCGGCTCCGACCGCAAAGGGTTAAACATTATATATCATTTTTATATTTCAATATAATAGGTGGTTAACCATCTAGTACTAAAAAAATATAATAGGTGGTTAGACCATCTAGTACTAAAAAAATATAATAGGTGGTTAGCCTGACAGGGTAATTCCTACTTCCACTCTTGTACAGATTTTATTTGATGAAGGTTTGAAATTACCACTGGCTAGAAAACTCAGCACATATATTTGTCCTGAGGTCAAATTACTATGAATGCTTTATATTTCATATTTTATTCGAGGTGGGCCGACCTGGGGACGATACCACACCGATTAAGGGAAATCGAATGAATGGGAAAGGAGGATAAAATCCGGAAAACCTCCATGCGCGGCGTATGATAGGCCAGGAACTCCAGGGACCGCCTTTGCTATTCGCTATCTCAGTTCAGGGCATTGGTGCGCAACGCCATTTATATTTCTATATACTTATATTTTTTAATATAATTGGAAAAAAATAAAAAATAGCTTACGATAGTTTCCAAAATTCATGAACCATTTGTACCAAGTTTAGCTAATGTTAATCCATTTATTTAGGAGGAGTTAAATTATAATTCTAAATTTATATAATGATTTTATTTAGCAAGATAGTTTCTTAAATTATCTTTATTACTATATAAATGTTACCAAATTTTAAATTAATCAAATGATAAGATTTACTATATTAGATAGAAATTAACTAAGTAGATTGAGGTCAGTTTATATAGCAGCAAGTTTAGTATATAATAATACTTAATCAAATTAGTTACAAAACTAATTACTGTATTCATTGTATCAATGATCCAGTGCTTTGCCGCCCAGACCAAGGGGCTCTAATATACTCAAATTATAATATTGCTTCACTTACTCACTAAAACTTATCTTGAGTAATCTTGATTTAATAGGTCCATTTTGGCTTTAGGTAATATAACAAATTCATCAATTTTTATGAAACAGCCAAAAAATATTGTATAGAAAACTATTTGCAGCAAGATATGAAAGTTAGCTTGACCTTACATTCACATCAAATTGTGCCATGTTAAAAATCATTCTCGAACTATCTGTTTATGCAAATTTGATCCACAAAAATGATTAGATTTGCAGCGTAAATCAATTGTATAACTTGATTAGAACAAAAAATAGAAATATATAATAACTAGATAAGATCGTAGAAACCCTTATTCTAACTGAAAATTGAGCTTTATTGCAAATTATAGGGTATCCTAGCATGTAATTTAGACTTCTGCTAGCTAATTCGTATTAGAACTAAGCCAACTCATCTTTTTGTCATTAGTATAGCCACATTTGCATTATATACTATTCTATTTAAGGCAAGGGGATCAAATGATCCTTCTTGCCATGCATTAATTATCCAATTATTATCTCGATACGATAAATAACCAATAGAAACCAACTTTTAAGTGCAAGTCCTATAAGAGTTTAATATAGTTGATCCAAAATTTAGATCATTAGCCAATAAGATTATCATACTAAGCCTCATGCACACTAATACCTTACGCTTTAGTTTTATTGATCCGGAATTGATCAACTTCTAAATTAGACTACATTTTTAACCACTCTTTAACTTCTATATATCTTAATTCATTTTTGATAAATATTAGTCTAAATAAACTTGTGTAGATTATCTCTATATAAAAGACTGAATAATTAATTCTATTATATGCAAGTTTCAATCTTATACCAACCTTGACAGCTTATGGCAAGAATACAGTATTCTTGAAATGAATTACTAAGATTTTAATAAGTTACTAGCATTCAGATATCCGTGCTTCGCCAGGTGTTACCGGTTGATTCGAATTGATTAACTAGGATTTTATTTTAGAGATAACTATCAACCGCTCAGCCAAAACCAATTATCAGATTGAATCAATCAAAAACCACTAACCACTCGGCCAAACCCAACTGAAACTAATAGATCAACCAAATTATCAACCACTCGGATAAAACCAGTTGAGCTTATCGAATCAACCAAAAACCATTAACCACTCAGAAAACCAAACTGAATCTATCAATCAGCCAAAACCCACTAACCACTTATTCAAAACCAGTTGAGCTTATCGAATCATCCAAAACCACCTACCACTCGGCCAAACTAATTGTTTTATCGAATCAACCAAAAGCCCAACCACTCGGCTAAAACCTATTAAACTTATCGAATCAAAAAAACACTAAGCACTTATTCAAAACTAATTGAACTTATCGAATCAACCAAAACCCACAACCCACACGGCCAAAATTAAACTGAACTTATTGAACAAAAAATATTTTACCAATCACTCAGCTAAACTAAACTGAACCTATTGAATTAACTAAATCCAATTCCCATCAGCCAAAGCCATTTGAACATCTCGAATTAGCCATTCTCAACCACTCGGCTAAAACCATTTGTTCCTATTGATTCAACCATTCATTAACTCTCGGCCAAACCCAATTGAACGTATCAAATTAATTACTTTTAATTTTATTCGAGGTGGGCCGACCTGGGGACGATACCGCACCGATTAGGGAAGTGAAGAAAATGGCAAAGGAGGATAAAACCCGGAAAACCTCCATGCGCGGCGTATGATAGGCCAGGAACTCCATGGACCGCCTTTGCTATTCGCTATCTCGGTTCGGGGCATTGGCGCGCAAAACCAACACAGTCAAAATCGTCCCCTACCCAAAGTCCATTACCGGGATCGAACTCGGGAGGCAGTGGTAGAGGGTCCACTCTACCACTGGGGCATCCTCCCCGTATCAAATTAATTAATCGTTATATACTTATTAAAATCAAAGAGCCCATCAAATTATCCAAATAATCACTAAACCATTTGCAAAACCAATAAGGTTATCGAATCACCCAAATACCTACCAACCGCAAGGTAAAACCTGAACCTTTTGAATCAACTAAATGTCCCCAAACCGTTCAGCCGAAACGAAATACGATTACCATTGAAATATTGTATATCGTCTTAAATCTTTTATATGGTTTTTATTTATAACTAAATTACGCTGTAAAAAGACTGCGCTACCTATCGGATCTCATTCAAATCACTCTCTAAACACTCTTGGCACTAATAAGAATAAATTGCGAATTCTTTGGCGAAATCGGTCCAGTAGTTTTTTGGTATAGGGCACCCACATACGAACATTGCCTTTTATTTATATAGATTCTAAAATTTGTGGCTAGGGATTTTCATCGAAGCTTAAAACTAAGGAATTTGAAAAATCAATTGCTTTTTAATTCGAATTTAAAACGAAACTGATTCACTTACCTTGACCAAAACCTCTCATGGGTTTTGAATTGGAATCGCTGGACCAATTATATTCGCTTTTGACCTTTGAATTTCTCTCGATGACGTTTTTTGAATTGATGACGAATTTGGGATAGCGACATTTCGAACTGAGACAAAATCTATATCCATGTATCTAGTTTATTTTATTCGAGGTGGGCCGACCAGGGGACGATACCGCACCGATTGAGGGGAAATCGAATGAATGTGAGAGGAGGATAAAATCCGGAAAACCTCCATGCGCGGCGTACGATTGGCCAGGAACTCCATGGACCGCCTTTGCTATTTGCTATCTCGGTTCGGGGCATTGGTGCGCAACGCCAACACAGTCATAATTGTCCCCTATCCAAAGTTCCTATATCGGAATCGAACTCGGGGAGCGGTAGAGGAGGTCCCTATTCTACCACTGGGGTATCCTCCCCTATTATATCCATGTATCTATACCATAAAGAAGTGTTCTGACTGAATCATCATCGAAAGATTGGCGGATTTGGTTTCAGCATCATTATTTCAAATTTTATTTTTGAATGATTGATATAATTTTATTTCTACGTCATTTCTGCACCATCATTTTAGCTATCCGTTTGGTAGTCATTTGGTTGATTTGATGTGTTCAAAAGGTTTGGTGAGCGTTTTGGTGGATACTTGGTTGATCGATAGGTTTTCAACTGTTTTGTCAGGTGGTTGTGTTATTATTTGGGTAATTCAATAGGCTCAATAGTTTCAGTCAAGTGGATATTCAATAGGCTCAATAGTTTCAGTTAAGTGGATATTCAATAGGCTCAATAGTTTCAGTTAAGTGGATGTTGGTTTGGTCAATCGATAGGTTCATTGGTTTTGCCAAGCGGTTGATGGTTATTTAGTCAATTTGATTTGATAAGTTTAATGGTTTCACATAAGCGTTTGGTGGTTTTTAGTGATTTGATAAGTTCAATAGTTTCAACTAAGTGGTAGGTGATAACAATGACTGACACGCTACTAACATGGCATAAAATGGATGAAAAGATGAATATATCAAATTAAACAAATCAGCATCTATTCATCAAATCCGATGAATATATCAAATCAATTAAAACCACCAACTGCTGGCCAAAACTTTTAAGCTATCAGTTTAAACAAATCTTTAACCATTTAGCTAAAGGAATTAGTCCTATTAAATCAATCAAAACTCAACTTTTTTTACCAAAGCCATTGAGTTTACCAAATGAACCAAATGACTATCAACCTCTTAGCTGAAACCATTGAACCTATCAGGCAGCTGAATAACCCCAATTGCTTAGCCTGATCAAACCACTAATTCTTATTAAAGCCATGTTATTTTTATATATTATATATAAATTTTATTTATATATTTTTTTCCAGAAACCTGCAAATGTTAACTCTTATAATTTTTATAAAATATTTTAGCTAATTATTAAAGATAGCATTAGGCCTCAGAAAATAAACAGGTTAATATGCTCATACTATAAGGTATTTTTATATTGTGAGATTTTGAGAATTAGCTCACTTATTAATATAATCCTGTTTCAATAGTCAGGAAGAGTTTTGGCTGATATATCTTTGATTATGCTATGTGTCTTACAGTATTTCCTAACTGTTTGGAAGCTCACAAAGCTAGACAATAATAATTGACTCTTTTGGTCTCTTCTGTGTATATTTTCTATCTTTAATTGGGAACTATCCAGACTCAAATAATTATGACAATCTCCTCTAAATTCTTGTTTACACTTTTTAATATAAAGATCAGATTAATGTAAGATAATATAAAATAAAAATATGATTAAATGGAAAGATGATGATTATATTTTAGGGCCAGGCACTGGTATTTTATACCTCAAGGGCCTCTTATGGCCATACTCATCTATTAGATGAGTTTAAAAAAAACCATGCAATCTGCTATAGATTATGGCAGTGATTATTAAAAATTCCCAAGTTAATTCAGCCCTTGAATTAACTTAATTACAATCATTTCAGCCTAATTGGAGGCACTACTACTCTCTTTTTTAGCACTAGTGGTGCCCAACCCAAAAGGGGAGTGTCATGAAAATTGCAGAAGAAGCTTAGACTGGCCTGCCAGTTGGGATGTGTAAGCACCCAAAAAGCAAGCCAGAATGCCAGAGGCATTGCCAACTGGATGATGTTGTATGGAGCTGGGCATTGGGAGATGACAAATTGTTGTTGTAAGACAACAGTGAGTATGATCCTAAGAACAAACCAAATTGAGCCCATCCCAGACCCTGGAGGTCTTACTGCAGGGGGCGGAGCTATAGAAATAGTTTCAATAAGTTCACCAGTATATGGAGCTGGTTTGACTTAGGAGACAAGGGGGCAGATCCTTGCTTGCAGATGGTGGACATAAGGCCACAAGATCCCAGTATACTGTTACTGAAAGTTTATAACAACAGGGTTAAATTGCCAGAAGTATCTAGCTCACTGAATCTAATTTACAACAGTGGGGCCATAGTGACCATGAGTACTGGTAGAGCCCATCCAGTGTATGGACCAACGGGATACCAGGGAAAAGCCATTGGGGATGCGACCAGAAGTAAAATCAGATAAATAAAAATTAATTGGTTTTCAAGGCAAAATTTTATTGCAAAATGTAAAAAGAAGAAAATTGACCAACAATTTTCTCAGTGCAACCATCTAGTACTAAAAAAATTTCTCAGTGCAATGCAACTGATTAAATAGTAGTCAATTGATGCGGGGACAATCCAGGATTGGGACCCTCAATTCTGACCTAACCAGCAAATTACTTAGGAATGGGGCAGATAAGTTCACTGGTAACTGTCATCAAAGAATTTGACAGTAGGCTGAGTCACTGTCAGTTTGACCTCAAACGTCTGAACTGAGGCTTAGCTACATTTATGACAGTTGGCATGTCAGTGTTTGGCTCAATGAGCAGTGGGAATCCCCCAAGGCCACCCCACATAGGGGCAGTCCCATTTGGTTGGGAACAGGTTTGGGACACCCAACCTGCCCATGCCTGGTCACTGGGCCAATCATCTGGTCAAAAGCGTTGCATCAGCTGCAACATCCAATTTTCCAGAAGGGAGCTTCAAACCCTTGATGATGGTGTCCAATACTGTTATCTGCCCATTGGGGATGATCCCCGACAATTTTGGAAGGGGGGTGATTTTTTTGATCATAGTGTTAGCCAAATTGAAACTGTCATCAATTCTGGCTGATAGATCAGTCTTCATCCCTTTTTGACCATTTGGAATCCAAACATCAGGCTAATTACCCCTCAATTTTGTTCTGATCAATTTTCATTTTGGTGATCTTGGCACAGATTTCACTAATTCCCTGTAACAGTTCTGCTGAGGTGAGTGTGGGTACTGGGGGAGGGATCCAAAGTGGAGGAGCTGTTACCCAGCACTTGTCTACCACGTGGGTGAGATCACCCTGAGTAATGAGGGGTACAGCCATCCTCTTCAGTACCTTCTACTTGGAAACAGGAAAATGGCCTGATCAATGCCCAGGGGACGTTCCCTGGGACTTACATTACCCTTTCCTTTTTCCAAAAGAAGAGCGCCACCACCAGAAAACTGCATGAGAGCCACATTCTTGTGCGCCTTGGGTAACTTGATTGCCATAACCATCACAACTTTTTTTGGGGAGGTGGGGAGCTTTGGGGTGGGATTCATGGAACGTTTCAACCAGTTCCATACAGTTTGCATAATCATGCACCTTGATCCAACTGTTCTCATATGCTGGATACCCTTTTCAAGCCATGAGATATTGTATGGACCATTGGGATTTTTGGGATGCCAGGATATTCTCTACTTCGGCCTCTTCCCTGTTCTTGATGATGATTGGTTCAGGATCCATGGAGACTATACCCTTGAAGGGTGACAGCTTGGAAACATGGAAGATGGGGTGCTGTTTTCAATGAGCAGGGAGCTTCAACCTGAAGGCATCATTACCCAAGACCTTCTCCACCAAATGGGGGCCCGAGTGTTAACTAGCGAGCTTATGGGAAGGGGCTTGAATTCTTAAATGATGGGTATCAAGCATAACATAGGAGCCCACCATTAGATTGTGACCTGGGAGCCACTTGCAATCTGCAAACCGCTTGTAGTCATCAATAGCTTTGGTGAGGTGTTCCTGCACTAAGGATTGAGTTGACCTGATATGTTCAGCATGGTCTGCGGCAGCTTGGTCCTCGGGCCACAAGCAAGGTCTGACCAAAAACAAAGGATTATAACCCAACGTTGCTTCATAGGGAGAAAACCCCATGGACGTGTGAGTCCCATTATCATAAGCAAATTGAGCGAGGGGAAGGTCATTGGCCCAGGTGTCCTGAGCAGCTGCAGCATAGCAACGCAGGTACTGTTCAAGGACTTGGTTAACTCGCTCAGTATGTCCATCAGACTGGGGATGATACACAGTGGAACAACAGGGGGATATTTTTAGAATAAAATAGGAGTTCACTCCAAAACTGTGCTGTGAACTGTGAACCACAGTCACTGATGATCTCCTGTTGGAGACCAAACATTGAGAACACATGGCGTATGAAAAGATGGGTGGTTTTTTCCAACATAATCATGAAAGTACAAGGTATAAAGAGGGAAAATTTAGTGAAGTGATCCACCACCACCATCACCACTGTGAACCCATTAGAACAGAGGAGTTTGACAATAAAGTCCATGGACACTGATGTCCATGGACCCTTTGCCTTCTGTAAGGGGTGTAGAAGACCATTTCTAATGGAGCGGTCTGACTTAGCCCTGGCACAAATAATGCAATTGGCAATCCAGGCTGGAACTTCTTTTGTCAAACCCACCCAATTGTAGGTCCGCTTGATCAAGTTGATGCATTTCTTGTTGCCAGGATGACCAACCGTGGGGGGATCATGATGTGTGCGGAATACCTCAGTTCTGAAGGAGGGGGAACCCAGATGCAAGACCAAAATAAATGAGCCCCTCCTACAAGGAGTATAGGGAGTGTTTATGATTCTGGTGAGCCAACTGCTCAACCAACTCCACACCCTCAGGGCAGGCCATTTGACTGGCTAAGACCTGAGCAACTAGCAGGGCGTCAGGAGCCATAGCGACAGATGCAATGACAGGGGGGGACAATCAATAGTATTTGGGTGGCAGGAATCATGGTAAAGAGATCCACTTCCTCCAAGTCTGAGGAACAGTGGGTGGGGCTGCAGCTGAGGAAATCGGGAAGTACATTGAGCGCACCTTTTACAAATTTGTATTTGAAGATAAACCTGCACAAGTACCAATAGGGTTAAGCTTGCTGATGCGCCATTTTTGGGGTTTAAAAAGTACAAGAGAGCCTGGTGATCCGTGCAGACCATTAACTCATGTTGAGCACCCTGTAACATATACCTCCAATGAGTTAATGCCCATGCAACAGCTGCCAACTCCTTTTCATAAATGGCCCAAGACTGCTCCATAGATGTGAACTTTCAGGAAAAATAGGCAACTGGGTGTTCCAAGCCATTGTGCTCCTGGAGCAACACTGCCCCCACTGCTACTGATAAGGCATCACACGCAATGATATATGGCTTGGTGGGATTGGCGTGTTCAAAATGGGAGGGGACACAAATACCTTTTTAATTGATTCAAACGCCTGCTGGCACCTGGGCAACCAGTGAAACAATATGTTTTTTTCTGTAAGGGGTGGAGTGGGGCAGCAAGCTGAAAAAGTGCTGGGGAAATATTTTTAAGAAAATGATGGTTCCCAAGAAACTCCGTAGTTGTTTCTGGGTAGTTGGGGTTGACCATTCTCAGATAGCGTCCAACTTATTGGGAGGGATTGTGTAGCCATCTGTAAGGATGAGGTTCTCAAGGAAGGTAACCTCATCCTTATAGAACTCACACTTGGAAGGCTTGACAAATAAGCCTGTCTTATGCAAGGCGGCCACAACTGCTTCCAAGTCAGTAGCGTGTTGTTTTGGAGTTGGGGAGTGAACCAGAATGTCGTCAATATATGCAACTGCGCAGGTAACTGGAGGTCACCCAGTACATTGTTGATCATATGTTGAAATGTAGCGGGAGCATTCTTCAGCCAAAAGGGCATCACACAGAATTGGAAAATGCCGCGCTTCATCCAGATTGCTGTTAACTTTCTTGCCCTTTCATTATCCAAATTTGGTTAAAAGCATTCACTAGATCCAGCTTAGAGAACACACGGGATTTAGCAATTTTCTGGCTGATCGTCTGCACCATAGGTAAGGGGTAAGGATCAGAAACTGTTACTTTGTTTAAGTGGCCGTAATCCATGAAGGGATGGAGGGAACCATCCGCTTTTTTGTAAAGTCAAGGGGACGCGACTGGCGAGGTCTCCTTGAACAGCCACCCTTTTTCAGCATATCATCCAACCAAGTGTTGAGCGCAATCTCTTCCTCCGCTGTATAGGAATACAACGGACAGTTGATATTCACTAACTCCACAGTTGTTCAAAATCCACAATCAAACCTAGTGTGAGGAGGCAGATGATCCACATTTTCCAAGTTGAAGATACTTTGATAGTGCATTAAGCTTTCAGGAAAATTGGCCAGTATGCCCGCAGGGGTGACAAGGGAAGTAATAGAACTGCAGCCTTGTGTTTTCTTAAGAGTGTCAATCAGAGGGAATTCACCCTTTAATTGATTGTTGGTAAATGACAACATTAGACTCCAAGTAAATCTTGACATGTTGTCAGCGCCACCATCCCACACCTAAGATCACTGGAAACACCAAGTTTGGCATAGCAAAAAAACGATTGCAGAAGCTAAACTAGTGGATTGAAAAAGGTCTTGGCTGATGGATGACATATGAGGTCTGGGAGGCAGACAAAGCCACCATCACCAAAGGGACCCAAATCCATTTACAGTTCTAATTGTTGCGCCAACTTGACACTCATGAAGTTCCCCATATCTCTGTTATCCACCAGGGCCTTGAAGGAGACATGGTGAGAGCTGACACTAATCTTCATAGGCAATAAAAAATAAGCGAAGTTTTGTTTATTGGAAGATTTTACCAATTCTGTTACAACTGAATAAATAACTAGCAAATTGGGGGAAAGGTCGAGGGCTTTTGCTGGAGCAAAAATTGGAAGTATGAGGGCAGGAGAGCCAACTTCCTTCATCTGGGACTTTACAGATTCATTTATAGGTGACTCAGAGTCAGCCAACTTGGACACAAGAGTTGCGACAGGATTGGCAACTGGGTCTGCCACTGGTTTGAAGGTAGACACTTCATCTGCATCTTTGTTGGGTAATCCTATCATAAAATTTTCCTTCTGATAACAGGAAGCATGGCGGGGGAAGGCATTAATAGTAGTCGCGGTGGCACATATTTGATCTACTGTTCCTTGGATGGTATACCAGACCTCATGATGAGCAGAAACTGAATCCAAGCCTGATCTAAAGACTGCCTGAAGCATATCAATAGAGAGGCCCAGCGCGGGAGCCAGTTCACAGAAGGTAGAAATCAAAGAAGCCAAGCTAGGGGCTTTGGCCATGGCATAGAGCAATCTGAATAGGAGGTCCAAGCACGACAAAGGAGGTTTCAAAGCAGCTGACATGACAGCCTTAGTGGAGTGGGGTCTCCTGCTTTTGAGGAAGAGCGCAGAAGGCCTCTAACCCAGTGGCGGGCGTCCCCTTCCACAGCATCTAATAATGCGAGCCCTTGTTAGGCATGAGATAACGCGGAGGCGTTATTAAGCGCAATTGCCAAATGCATTTGCACCTCAGTGAGGGCGTCAAGAACTTGATTGGCTATCTCCCAGAAAGGAACACTTGAGCTTCTTTCTGGGCTATTGGGAGGGGGAGGAGCAGCAATCCGCGCATCTTAGGCGGTCTGAAGAAGATTCTCCAAGGTAAAGCAGATACTATTCCTGAAATTGGTAAGTGACCAAACAAACAACAAAAAGCAGGCTACTGATTGCACATTCATTTTTTAAAGGGTAACCACTGCAGCGCCCACCTCAAAGAATAGGGAGGAAGTGGCTGGAAACAATGGTTGGTTGATTATGTCATGGAAACAGCAGAAGAAGTTTAGACCAGCCTGCCATTCAGGATGTGTAAGCGCCCAAAAAGCAAGCTAGAATGCCAGAGGCATTGCTGACTGGATGATGTTGTATGGAGCTGGGCATTGGGAGATGACAAATCGTTGGTGTAAGACAACAGTGAGTATGATCCCAAGAACAAGCCAAATTGAGCCCATCCCAGACCCTGGATGTCTTACTGCAGGGGGCGGAGCCACAGAAATAGTTTCAATAAGTTCACCGGTATATGGGGCTGGTTTGACTGGGGAGACAAGGAGGCGGATCCTTGCTTGCAGATGGTGGACATAAGGCCACAAGATCCCAGTATACTGTTATTGAAAGTTCATAACAACAGGGTTAAATTGCCAGAAGTATCTAGCTCACTGAATCTAATTTACAACAGTGGGGCCATAGTGACCATGAGTACTGGTAGAGCCCATCCAGTGTATGGACCAACGGGATACCAGGGAAAAGCCATTGGGGATGCGGCCAGAAGTAAAGCAAATAAATAAAAATTGATTGGTTTTCAAGACAAAACTTTATTGCAAAATGAAAAGGAAGAAAATTGACCAACAATTTTCTCAGTGCAACCATCTAGTACTAAAAAAAATTTCTCAGTGCAATGCAACTGATTAAATAGTAGTCAATTGATGCGGGGACAATCCAGGATTGGGACCCTCAATTCTGACCTAACCAGCATATTATTTAGGAATGGGGCGGATAAGTTCACTGGTAACTGTCATCAAAGAATTTGGCAGCAGGCTGAGTTGCTGTCAGTTTGACCTCAAACGTCCAAACTGAGGCTTGGCTACGTTTCTGATGGTTGGCGTGACAGCGTTTGGCCTAATGAGCATTGGGAATACTATAAGGACACCCCACATAGGGGCAGTCCCATTTGTTTGGGAATGAATTCAAGACGCTCAACCTGCCCATGCCCGGTCACTGGGCCATTCATTTGTAAAAAGTGTTGCATTGGCCACAATGCCTAATTTTCCAGAAGGGGGCTTTGAACTCTTGACAATGGTGCCCAATGCTGTTACCTGCCCATCAGGGATGATCCCCCAACAATTTTGGGAGGGGGTGATTTTTTTGATTGTAGTGTTAGCCAAATTGGAACCATCAGCAATTCTGGCCAATAGATCAGTCTTCATCCCTTTTTGACCATTTGGAATCTGAATATTGGGATGATTACCCCTCAATTTTGTTCTGATCAATTTCATTTTAGCAATCTTGGTACAGATTTCACTAATTCCCTGTAACAGTTCTGCTGAGGTGAGTGTGGGTACCAGGGAGGGATCCAAAGTGGAGGAGCTGTTACCCAGCACTTGTCTATCATGTGGGCGAGATCGCCCTGAGTAACAAGGGGTACAGCCATCCTCTTTGGTACCTACTAACTCAGGAATGGGAAAATTTGGCCCGATCAACACCCAGGGGATGTTCCCTGGGACTTACAGGGAGCCGCCACACATCTTTATTTGCAAATGGGCCAAACAAAGGGATTATCATAAATTAAAAAATTCCTAGTATAGCACCTAGGTTATCAGCCTAGAAAGCCATATCAGATGGTGAGGAAGATTTAGGAAATTTTTGTCTGGCGCCCGCTTTACTGGCGGACCATGGTGGCAACTTCAGGATGGGGGCATCAGTGACATGAGGCATAAGGAGGTATAGTTGTGGGTTTTCTTCAATAATGAGGCCGGTGGTGTCCATTGCCTCAATGTATTGAGCAAGTTGATGCTCAGAAAAAGTGATGAGAGCTGGCGCACTACTACTCTTAATTGAGTTGATTATTAAGCTTAATATTAACACCTCAGTGGTGTATATTTGCCTCTCAATCAGCCCAATTACATTTCTTCATACAGCTGATAAAAATTATAAATGGGGAGAAAAACATATAGAATTTGAATAATGATGCACACCTAATTAAGACGTCAGCTGGCCTCTCAATAGTACTAGGTACACCCTATTCAGGCCATCCATGTGCAAGTACTATTGTGCCAATTACAGTGATCAACATATATAAAAATTAGAATTCATTAATCGTTTTTGCATTAGATTCAAAAATGCAATTAGGTTTGTGCTGTAAATTCACCTAGTTCACCCAATTGTATCCCATAATTAGCATAATAGTATTAAATCATAGCTATACTAACTACAATAATTGGGACAATTTAAGTACATTTGAGGCAGTTTTGGATGAATTAATTATGCAGATAAATTTTGGGAGGATAAAAGGATCCATCAATGGGAGTAATCTATCAGCATTGATGGTTTTCTCAAAGGGTTATATTTGAGCTGACCATCAAATTCTAATATAAATGACAGTAACCTTATAAACTTTTAAAAAACACTTTTGTCAAGAGGGATTACTATTTAAAATAAGAAAGAGAATAATGTAGTATCTACTACTGCCAAAGGCTCTGAAGCTTTATTAGATATTCTTTCTGTCAGGAAAATGGCAGATAAAGTTTAGACTGATCTGCCAGTCAGGATGCAAAAGCACCCACAAGGCAAGCCAGAATGCCAAGAGAATTGCCGCTCAAATGACACTATAATGAGTGGGAAGATAGGTAATGATTGAGTGCTGACATGCCGCAAGCATAAAAAGAAAACCAGCAAGGAACCAGGCAGTTAAAGCTCCAGACCTGATAGGCCTGAGCGTAGGGAGTTGCATAATCAGATTGGGTAGTTTAGGGCTTCCTGAAGGAGAATTGGGTACATCAACATTGGTGAAGGGCGGAGCCTCACCTGGAGTGGGGACATTTGGGACCACAAAATACCTAAATCCTGCTGGTGGATGACCTCTTAAATTGGGAAGAGTTCTACAAAATTTTTAACATGATAAGACCGATTGATTATCATAGGAACCAAAGTTACTAACATGACTGGGATAGCCCAGTCAATATAAGGCCCATGAGGCCACATTGGATATGTTGCAGGGATTCAGCAAAGAAAAATTTAAACTTAACCAAATAATTTGGAGTGTGTGAAATATTCTGGTATATTTTAAAATGAGAAAATTGACTATCAATTTTCTCAGTGTATTAAAACTGCATAATTAGACAATTGATTTGGGTAATAGCTTAGAAAAATGTGGGATTGGAGCCCTTGAGATTTGACCTAACCCAGCAAACTTTGAGAGAGGGGGGGAAATTGGTTATTTTGAAATAACTTCAAAATTATTGGCAGCTGGCTGAGTTGCTGTTGGTTTGTCCACGGATGCCCAAATTACAGTTCCTGTGGTTCTGACAACTGGAGTAACGGTGTCTTGCTCAACAGGCAGTGATAACCTCCCAAGGCCACCCCACATTGGGGCGGTCTCAAGAGGTCAGGAACAGGTTTAGGGCAACCAACCCACTCACACCCAGTCTCTCCAACATCCGTTTAACTAAGTGAGAGATATTGGATGAAGATTTTCGATGATTTCAAGGAGGGTTTCAAGCTGTCAGCAACATTTACCAATGTCCCAATGCCATTGGTCAACTTTAAAAATATTCAATACTAGACGCTTTGTTTGCCAAAAGTACGCACCTGCTGGGCTTTGTTGCCAAGGGTTTGGGGCTCTTGAGCCTTGATGCCAAAGGCTCATTGCCCTCAATTTCTTTTGAACCTTTTATCTCAAGAGAATGCCAACTTTCCCAATAACTTGGCACAAATCCCCTTAATTTGTTGTAACAATTCATTCAAAGTTAATACTGGGATGGGTGGTAAAATCCTTAAAAGGGTAAGCTGTCACCCTTTACTTGTCCACCACATGGGCGAGGTCACCCTGGGAGATGAGAGGTGCATCTGGCCTTCTCAGACCCTTTTTTTCATGGGAACAGGAACACCACCCAGTCCAAGTGGAGGGGAGCCCCCTGGAATTACACTTTACTTTGTGCTAGGGTTTTTCAAGAAACATAGGAAAAGAGATCCCATTACATTAGAATCCTGCCAGGATATACCCCTTTCACTAGTGTTACTATTGATGCAATTTATGCTTACTGAGCAGCACCTAAAAGTGATAGACTAAAGGAGTAATCATCTAAATTAGGATAATGGAGTGAATCACTAGGGCTTGGGGTATATCCATTATAGTCACATTCAACTAATTGCAATTAAGGTACTGACAGATGACCACAGTAAAAATTGAACCTTTATACCATATACTTTATGTTGGCATGAGAAACAAGTTAGAATGTACAAATAACAGAATAAAAATAGCTTATAGACTCCAAGGCCATCAGACACAGCTATTAAAGTAAGGCAGCAGAAA